>PVIC010038785.1:0-17335 GCA_004025085.1 Thryonomys swinderianus
GTTCCGGCGCCTGCCTTGCAAGCGCAAGGACCTGAGTTCGATCCCCGGTTACCACATATAATGCTGGGCGTGGTGGCTCACGCCTGTCATCCCAGCACTCGGGAGGCAGAGACAGGAGGATTGCTGAGTTCGCGGCGGCTTACCTGGGCACCATAGTGAGCTCAGGGCCAGCCTGAACTACAAAGTGAGACCCTGTCTCAAAAAAAGCAAAAAAAAAAAAAAAAAAAAAAAAGAACACTAGTGAATGTTTAAACAGACCTAAGGTTCACAACTAAGGGTAGGTGAAAACTAAAACTAAAGTGTGTGTGCGCGTGCACGCGTGCGTGTGTGTGTGTGTGTGGTCCCGCTTCCTGGGGCTTCCAGACGATACAGTCAGTGCTCGTAAAGGGCTCAAAATGGCACCCAGTGCAGAAAAAGCATTCAGCAGAAAGGAGCAAACTTCATCAGCTCTGCAAACTCGACAAGTCAGATCTTAAGCTGAGCCCTGGTCTCCCCGGGGCAGGGGTCGCGCGGCTCAGAACGGCCCCTCCCAGCCCTCTGCTCACCCCCCCAGCTCCTCCACGCTGCCCCAGCTGGGGCGGCCCCACCCGGCCCCAGGGGTCACCCCAGCACCACTGCTTCATGGCTCCATGGAGCGCCCCAGCCACGAGGGCGGCTGGGAGGGAAGATCGCAAGTCCAAGGTCGGCCTGGACAAGCCAGTGAGCAGCCGTCTCAAAGTGAAAGGTAAGGCGCGGGCTGAAGGTGTGGCTCAGCGCGCAAGCCTCTTCCATCCTCAGCAAATCGTAAACAAGCAGGTATCTCAGAAGCGTGTCGCCCTCCAATGACTTCCAATCAAATCCTGAGTCCTCCGTTTTCACTTGGGCTCAGTTCCCTCCTGGGAAGCAGGGCGCCGGGACAAGAACACCCCTCACGCGGGTGACTGCAGGGCTGAGACGCGGCCGTGTGCGGGGTGCAGCACCCCGTGACCAGCACTCGCGCCTCTGCTCCCAGACATCCCTATCCGCCCACCTTCCCGACGAGTGCCTCGCCACATGCACGAGCCTCCACGCGCACCGTGGACCTGCCTCTTGGGACAGTTCGGCACAGCCTCGCCGCTGTGCCTTGTTCACACAGTACTCAAGTTTGCCAGTTTACGCACAGTCCCGTAGTTTTGTTATACATCACAGTACTGCATGTAAGAGTCAGGTACATAAAAGAGAGTCGTCAAGCTGGGGTTTTCTTTGTTCCTTTCCCGGTTCTGAGTACTGTAACGTAGACTCCGTACAACGTTCCGTTCGGCCGCCCATTCAGCTACTGAGCAAATGGCAGGAACGGGGCTCAGCGGCTAGACGGAGAGTGCGCGCTGCGGGGCTGAGCACTGTCCCGTCTCCTGCTCGCACGCTGCGGTCCCTGCGCGCACGGGGACGGAGTCCGTCCTGGCGTCTGCTGCGCTCCCTGGCCTCCTGCCGCCACGGGCCGCATCGGGTTCCAGGATGTTTAGATAATCCGCCCTGTGCTGACACTGCAGTCACTTTGGCCAGTCTGTGAGGGACCTGTGACCCCGACGCAAGAGTCAGAGCCTCCAGCCGAAGCGCTCAGGCCTCGACCCGGTGCCGGCTCCCCGGAGAAGTCAGGCCTGCAGCCGGAGCCGCGCGCCGGGCCTCGCCAGCCTCCCTCCCCTCCGACCCCGTCTGCCTGCGCGGGCCTCACGACAAGGCCCCGAGGGGCGGCCACGCACGGCCCCGTGCGCCACAAAAGCACACCGCTGTGCATCACGGGACAGGAGCGCACAGCCCGGGCACGGCCGGGGCGCGGAGGACCGCCGGACTGGGGACGCGTGCTCACTGTGGACAGACTGTTCCAGAGGAGCCCGGGCCGGGGAGACAGCCGGGCCCGAGCCTTCCTCTCACGCCATCGGATTCCTCCCGGTCATTCTTCCAGGGACACGTTGCTGACGTGGGTTCCGTTCCGTGGCCTTGGGTGGACACGCACACCCAGGACACGTGGTCGGCTCCGCTGGATGACAGCTCGAGGCACCTTCCCGGGCCGTAACCGGGGGGCCTCCCTCGCCCTTCCTCACACTCCACACGCCAGGCTCCTCTCAGCCCTGAGCTCCAGGAACCTCACACAGGAGGATGAGTTTTGTGCTCCCAACTGTGACCCGGCTGTGAACGATTTCTTTTTTCCTTTTTTCTTTTGGATCATGTCTCTCATTTCTAAAAATTATTTCAAACTCCCTTCTTAGACCAGATGAGCAGAAAATAATTGCATCAAGATGTCGCTAGTCTGTCATTTCTTCACCGCAAAGGATCCATGATTCGCATCTCTTCATTCAGCTGAGCTAGACCGAGGAACGGAGACAGGTGCACGGAGCTGTGGCGGTGTCCAGCCCCGGCGCCGTGCTTTGCACATCTGATCACTGTCCCTCCCGGCAGCCCTGCGGTGCTTTCTCAACCTACCATTTCACGAGAGCGGAAGCAGAGTGGGCTCGGGTCTGGCAGGTGCCACCCCTGCAGCAGCCCAGCGACGGCCCCGGCCACACGCCAACCGCCCACCGCGCCCTCCTCCTGTCAGGTGCACACCCTTGCTCATTTAATAAATTCGGTTTATAGCTAAGCAGCGCACAGCCCGCCACTTGGTGTGGCGGGGAGAAGAACCAGAAGTGGATTCTGCCATTAGGGGCATTTGTAAACCACGGGGGGAGGAGGACACGCGCAGTATATGGAAGCCAGCGCAGCTGTGCGCCCCCGTGCAGGGCAGGGAGCGCGGAGGGCGGCTCCGGCCGAGCAGCACCGGACGTCAGGCGCCGAAGATCCCCGCGGGGGCGGCAGCTGGGACAAGGCGCTGGCCGGGAGACGGCCGAGGGACGCGTGGCCCATCGGGCTGTGGACGGGTGCGGCTCCCGGCCCGGGGCAGCTGAGGGTCTGCGGGTCTCCCGAGCCTCGAGCCGAGCAGCGGCGAAGTGCAGCCTCGGAGCCGGGGCGGACGTGGCAGGGCAGACACAGTCAGCGTGGGGGGGTCCCGGGCCGCCTGCGTTCAGCGGGCTGGGGAAGCAGGCGGGTCTGCGTCTTCAAAGCCTCCTGAAGACAGAGTAGCTGTAAAGCAGACGTACAGGGTACCCTGTCATCCCCAGGCTGTGGGGGGCTGAGGCACGAGGGCTGCAAGATGGAGGCCAGCCTGTAGAAATCAGTGACTGAAGAAGAGCCTTCCTCAAAACAAAGAATAAAAAAGGGTCCAGGGATGTAACAAGATAAATAAATAAGGGGTAGATAGTACCACAATTTAAAGCAGCCGGGGAAAGGGGGAGTAGAGATAGGGGAAGGAAGTCGCTCAGGCTCCTCCCCAAGCCCGGCCCGGGGCTGCGCCACACGCCCCAGGGTCGCTCCTGAGCAGCCGGCTGCGCTGCACTCCTGTGGCTCCCTGTTGGTCTGTTTCCATGGTGACGGCTGCGTGGATTCAGCTCGGTTTATTTTCAGTGCTGCACAAGTCTGGAGATGCTGCATTTCGGCATCAGGGGGGCTCGTGGCAACGTCAGGAAAAGGGTGAAAAGAGACCTGACTGGGGTGAAAGAGTAGATTTGAAAGCGGGCAGGAAGGCAGCCTCAGTATCAGCCACGTGGATTGTGGGGGTAATAAGTTAAACTATTAAAAGCACCCGTCACTTGCAAGAGAAAAATTTGCAATAAACTGCAATCTTAGTCCAACACCAAAAGTGCCATATTTATTTAGTATAAATGCAAATATGACTAATGTCTGGCTATGGTCCACTGGGAATGTCAAATGGCCTTTCCTGTCTGGTTCGGTCTCGAGGAAGCGAATTGACGGGTTTTCTAGAGGGATCTGACTTCTCGGCTCCAGGTGGCAGAGAGCGACGCCAGAACAGCGTGGCGCAGGGTCCTCGCGCCGCCACACACTGTCCCTGAGGCCGCCCTGCAGGCTCGGCCTCTGCCCAGGGCGCCCCGAGGGACACGAGGCGTGAGCAGAGGCGGGGAGGTTTAAGTTCAATCTCACTACGGCCAAAGACGCACCGCGAGGCGCCGCGGGCCAACGTGCTTGAAGAGCAGCCGCAGGGCGCAGTGCCCACCCCAGAACACGGCGCTCTGCCCTCACGCAGCGCCTTCGCCAGCCTCGGCCGTGGCTCCCGGGAAAGCCAAAATGACCGTGGCAGGTCAGTGTTTCCACCGGCTCCGGACATCAAGGTCGACAGGACAGAGTGACTAATCTCAGGAGACCCCCAGCACTGCAGAAATGATGGGGTGCGTGTGTTCAAAGAGAGGGGGCGTGTTCTGAGGAAAACTAATGCTCATGTGTCTTTCACTGTAATAAATTCCTAAAATGTAAGGATTCGCCTTTTGTTTGTTTGTTTCTGTTTTGTTTTGTTTTTTGAGACAGGGTCTCGCTTTGTAGTTCAGGCTGGCCCTGAGCTCACTAGGTAGCCCAGGCAAGCCTCGAACTCAGAGATCCTCCTGTCTCTGCCTCCCGAGTGCTGGGATGACAGGCGTGAGCCACCACGCCCGGCACCGCGGTATGTGGTATTGATGGCTGGTGAGAGTGAGTCACCACACCCAGCATTGTATGTGGTTACCGGGTATCAAACTCAGGACCTTGCACTTGCGAGGCAGGCACCGGAACCACTGAGCCAAATCTCCAGCCCCCCACCCCACCTTTTTTAATGATACTTCGTACAGGAGAAAAGTTTCCCAGCGTTTGGACGATTCTTGCCCTCCAGGGAGGACTAGAAATACAAAACTCAGCCGTTCTCAGCACGTTCGTCATCTAGGGGAGCGGACTGTGTCCCGACACAATAGAAGAACAGTGTGTTCCGGAGAAAGGGAAGGGAACCTCGTCCCCATGACAGAAGGACCAGCGGGCTGTGAGGTTCACCTGCAGACGGGCCCAGGAACTCGGGGCCGGAACCAAGCAGCGGACACTGCCGGACACGGGCTCCGGGGTCGCGACCGCCTGGCTCCTGCAGAGAGGACGCCCGGACTCACAGCTGGCCCCGCTCCCCGTCGGCGCACTGTGTGCGGGGCGCTTCCGCGGAGGGAGGACTGGGCTCTGGGGGAGGCGGTCAGCACCGCAGGGCAGCTCTGGCCGCAGTGACCCAGCGACCGCGCGCAGGTCTGGGAGGGCCAAGGGCCGGCAGCCGCACCGTGTGCGCCCCCACCTCGGGCAGCGAAGGCGGCGGCTCTCTTCAGCTCCCCGTTCCGCCGGGGGTGCCCCTCTGCAACCCGGCAGATGGCGGCCCAGACAGCTTTGTCTGATGATCTAATTAGCTTCCAGCGCCTCATTATCACCTCACAATGGAACTAGAATAAAAGCTCCAAGGGCAGCGTGTTTCCGTGGCTGCTCTGAGCGCGGTGCAGTGAGCTCCCGAGCTAAATCTCCCCTCAGAAGTAGGCTTTAGCCGCTCCGGAGACATTTGAAGGCAGCGAAGATGTAGGAGAAAACTGTTATTCCACCGGCGTGTCTCTCATATCGCAGTATTGTCAAAAATGCGATGTGTGTTCCAGATAAAACACAGCTAAGCCACATTTTTGCAGTAGAAAGAAAAGAGAAGACGGGAATTCTGGCTTCATCTCTGTCACTAATTAACTGTCTGGCTGAGGACACGACAGCGGCCCTGAGCTCCTCCCCGCTCGCGGTGAGACGGAAACCTGGGCGGTGAGACGGCTGACGCAGCCTTCCCGAGTGGGGCGCTCTCCTCTGCAGTCAGACGCAGGCAGCACCGACTCAGGATCCTTCCTGGCGCGTTCAGCGAGATGCACGTTCTCAGATAAAATAATTTTTGACTTTGCTACGCATTACCAAGCTTTGCTTTGACCGTGGAATTGCTTTGGCGGATCTGCCCGTGTGGCCACGTTCACCGCGTGAGCTGGCGAACGCCTGGCCGGCCGGGCTGGTGCACAGGGGACCACGAGGGCCTGGGGCTCCCGGGACACCGCGGCGCGTTTGCTGGGCCCGCAGCAGCCGGAGGCAGAGGCTGTGCTCTCGGACCCTCGCGTCTGATGCGCTGTTTTGAAAACATCGCTTAACAGCACCACACGAAACACTTCCACACGACGGCCAAACACATCAGATTCAGAAACTGCCCACACTTCCAAACAGCTAACGTCCGTCGCCTGGAAGCTGTCAGCGTTCTTGCCTGCTGGATGCTGATATGGTGGCCACTGGCCGCAGGTGCTGTGGAAATCTGCCTTAGCTAAATGCGGTGGGATTTCAAATTCAGTTCTTCATGATGACAGCCACGTTTCAATGCCCAAGAGCCAGAAGAACTACACGGGATGGTACAGCTGGCACTGTCCCCATCCTCCGCGACAGCTCTGCTGAACACCAGGGCGCCACAGTAGCCCCCGCCAGCTCCGTGACGGTCCTCTTTTGTTTTAACTTAGGTACACAACAACTGCATATACATCAGGGAAAGAGAAGCTTGTATAAATATTTTGATACTGAATTTTTTGAGACCTCTTGAGATTACTACAAGTTACCTTTGGTCTCTATAATTACAAGAAATTAACTATAGTTTTGGGGGAAAATAACATAAAGAAGCACAGGTTGTATAGTCAGGGCTGACGGAGCACCCCCTGAACTGGGCGACGCCCCGGCCTCCCCCCACCCCTGGGCCCGTCCGGGGCCCACTGCGGGGAGGGAGAGGGAAGGCGCCCGCGTGGCAGGCCCTCCGACTGCACCCGAAGCACGGGAGGGGCAGGTGCAGCGGCCTCAGCGGACCCAACTCAGCGCCTGTCTCTGCAAGGCCGGGTGGGGGCGTCCCAGACCCAGCACCACATCTAAGTCCTTAACCCGGGGTGCTCAGGTTGGCGCCCGTGCCTTTCCGTGGATGGGCCCTCACTCCGGGCACGCTGCGACCCAGGACACCCTGCGGCCTGCCCCTGCGCTCAGGGAGCACGAGGACCTAGAATCCTGTCCGAGACCCCATCTCCTATGGCGACAAAAACATACATCTGTAATCTCTTTAACTGTCTTGGGGAAACACCTAGGGCTTCTGGTAGGATACGTCGAGTTCAACTAAAATAAACCCATATAGATATATCAAGTCGGAATTAGATACATTTAAAAAGAGAGAAATTTAGTGACGATTTGTATTCTGCATTATTTTACAATTTAACGTGTCAAACCTATTGCCATGTTTCCTGTAGAGACAGGCCCCAGTTTAACCATGGCTCCACTTCCATTTTTCTACTTCCTGGCGCAAAGGTGAGACGCTCAGCTTTTCCAGGGAGACGCAGTGGATGCTGGGCATGGACCACACCCGCTCTCTGCCACATACTGGGCACTGTGCTGTGTTGCGGAGGTAAGGAGCACGGCAGTGCCAGTGCCCTCTTCCTGGCCACCAGCAAGGGTCGGGGCCAGCACCTCGACCAAAAGGCGGGCTAGCAAGAGGAGAACCATGCGTGCCTTGGGCGTGGCTTGGCACGGTCGAGAACTTCAGCCTGGGAATACAAAGGCTCAGGGCGAGCTCTTCGTCGCTGTGCTCAGGCCCGGTGAACACAGGCAGCCACGCAGGAGTGGGACTGGACGGCAAGACTCGGAGCTACATCAGGGCTCGTCCACACCTCGCTTGGGGGGGGCAGAAGAGCAAGGGGCGGGTGGGCAGAAGCAGTCGGAGAGAAACTGCCCTTGAGGCTGCCCTCCAAGCCCGCCCGCGAGGGGCCACGCTCTGGGGCCCGGCAGTGTTGACGGCGCTCCAACACGTGCTATTTCCAACTGATGGTGAGTTCACGATGCTGCGGCCCCACCGCGAGCCACGGAGCACCGGCCCTCGTCAGCGCAGCCTCGTCCAGTGCACACGGGCTTGTGAATCCCGAGACACCACCCCTGGGAGGCCCCCGCTCAGCAAATCCACTACCGACCGCCTCTTCCACCTTCCTCGCAGTGCTCCTGTTTTATTCTCTTCCTGCCCCGTTTCTTTATTCAGTCCGGAAAGACAGCCTTTGTTTACCTTTATTGGCTTCTTATTATGGAGGGATTTTTCCCTTTTCACTCCACTTTCTTCACAAGGTTAATCCAGGAAACAAACGCATCGACTCTTGCCGCCGCCACTCAGACTTATCTGAATTCATTTCTTTCTTCGAAAGACCTTCTCCAACATCTTCCTTTAAGAAATTCTGTTTGGAACATATCATGCCATAGTTTCGAGGTAGGAATCGTCATCACGAATACTGATTATATAAAATAAATCTCAGCACTGCAACTAGGAGCAGCACCCTTCTCACCATAGCGATAGAGTTGTCTCCAACACCCAAGGAGAAGCGCTCCCACCCTCCCCTGCTGAAATCTGTGGGTCGCTGGGAGGAGACTGTGTGACATTTGCATATAACTGGCCACGCCCCCCGTGTACTTCTAACCTTCCCTGGTTAGAAGTCGCTGCAGTGGCTAACAATATCTAAATGTGACGTAAGAGATGGTTACGCAGAAGTATTTAGACTATCAGGACAAGACTAGAACGCCTATCCTTGTTCCACATAGATACAGGTTTTTCAGTATTTCTCATTCATGCTTGGTTAAGTCCTTAAATGGGGAACCCGCTGACATGAAGGGCTGTGCCTGAGAATTTTGTGATCAGCTTCTACTTCTCTCTTTGGGCAATGAGCATGTGGTCCCCTCAACAGCACACCGGATACGCCTGGGCGACGGGGTCAGCTCGAAATGAAATGTCGCAGCCATTAGAGACACAAGCTCAGTGAACTTGGCCCGGGCAGGTCAGAGGCTACAGCCACTGTCACGTGCTGTGTTCACAAGGGTTAGACCATGACAGAGAACTGCACCACAGGGGTCGGGCCAGGCACGAGATGCCAGCAGAGAGTGGGCACCAGGAAGACCTCCTGAATTTCTCTAGAACGCACTGCTGCGGACTATACTACTTCCCAGATTCCACTACGAAAACTTTTATACAACATTGCAATTTGTCAATAATTATTTGCCAATTATTTTTGAAAACTGACACATGTTTTAACAGAAGAAAACTTTCCTCCAACTATGCAATTCACAGTATCATGAGAAGGCAGTGGTGAGATTCTGCTATAATTAATAGTCACATTGTTAAGTGAATGATACAATATTAAAATATCACCAAGGGGACAGAACTAGAGATAAATGTCCTCATCAGGGCTAGATGGAGCTCTTAGGAGAGAACCATGTTATAAAGTCCTTTAATTTAAAAAATTGCATTTCCAGGGCCTAATACTGTCAGAAAGACAAATAATCTGTCTCGGTAAGAAATATAGATTTAGCGGATTGTACTTATGGGCCAGCACAGGACTGTCCGTCACTGTCAGGAGGAAGAGCAGAGAGGTGGAAGCCGCACCCTGGCCCGGCGGCAGGAGGGAGGAGAGGAAGCCGCCTCGAGCCTCGCCGAAGCTGGGTGCTCAAGCCACCTCCTGCGCCCGCCTTGGGGGCCCCGCCGCGAGCCCTCCTACGCGGTCCCTGCGTTCTCAGGCACAGGGAGCCAGGAGGCAGTCACTCCACAGGCCCTGGGACCCAGGGGCTGGGCACGGGGCAGGCGGAAGCGGTGGTGCCCGAGGGCCCAGGCGGAGGCGGTGGGCGCCGGGCTCCAGCGTAGCTGATAAATACCCGCGTCTCCTTCCCGTGGATAGGGCAGCTGGAGGTCCAGGCAGAGGGGCCGCTCGCGCTGGCGTCCGGCGAGGCCCCACCTTCCTCCGCGCACCCTCCTGACGGACGGCTGAGGGAGAGCACTCTTCCCAGCCCTCGGAGAGGCTGAGGCAGGAGGACCGCGGGTCTGAGCCCACCCTGGCCAGCTTCTGACTTAGGCCTGGGCTCGAAATTTAAACGGGAGGCTCTGGGATGGGAGAGCGCAAAGGACCCGGGTTCCATCCTCACTGCTGGGAGAAATGGCCCCGCTCCGTCAAGGGCCCGCCTCCGGGGTGAAGCCCCGCCACGCGCCTGCCTCCTGTCCCTTCCTGAGGCGCCCGAGGTGCACGGAGGGCTGCGGTGGCCTCTGGACGCAGCCGCAGGGGAGGCCGCACCGCCTCCTGACCTGGCCCCGGGGCCCCAGGAGCCGAGAGGACCAGAGGGACAGCCGGCCTCTCGTCCTCTGAGGCCCGGGCGCCGTCAGCAGTAAGGCTGCCCCGAGGACTCTCGGGCAGGTCCGAGGCCCGGGAGGGAGGAAGGCCCGGCTCTCGGGAAGAGCCTGGCCCCGCCGCGGACCGGGACCGCCCCGCACACAGGCGGAGGCTGCAGCTGGGATCGCACGAGTCGGCAGCAGACCCCACCCTGCAGCTGAGAAGGACCGCTCCTCCTGTCCTTCCTTCCAGAGGGGCCCCCCTTGCTGCCCCCCACATAGCCGCCAAAACTCACACTCTGTTGGGCATGGTGAGTCTTCGGGAGGCTGAGGCAGGAGAATCACAAGTTCAAGTCCAGCCTGGGAAAACTCAGGGACTTAGCAAAAACTTGACTCAAAGTAAAAATGAAAAAGGCGGCTAAGCCCGGAGGACCGCGCGAAGGCTCTGGGCTCCGTCCCCAGAACGGCGCGCGCACGGGGATGGGGCCTGCCGCGCACGGTCGTCCATCCCTTACTGTCCACCTAACGGGAACCCGCGCGACCGAAACCGAACCCTTCTCTCAGCCTGGCGCACTGCGGCCTGGGAAGAGCCGAAGGCAGAGGCAGGCGGAGCCATCCCGGCGCTGCTGCCACGCGGGAGCCGGGGCGCCCGGGGTCGGAGGCGCAGGGGCCACGCGAGGTCAGCACGGCGCAGGCCGCCCGCGCAGAGCGGCCCAACGCGCGGCCCCCGCAGGTGTGTGCAGGGCGGCTCGCGCCGGCGTGGGCTGCGGCTGGGGTCCCGGGGGGCTCCGGGTCGGCCCTTGGGCTGGGGACTGACGGAGAGGCTGAGGGGCGGCCGGACGTCACTGGCCCCAGAAGCGGATGAGAAGCTTGCAGGGTCGGTGCTCGGTGCCCGCGATAACCCTCTGACACGCGCCTCTTAGGTCCCGAGACTCGTCGGGGTCCCAAGTTGATGAGCAGGTGAGTGTTCGTCCCTCTGGCAGCTTTCCCCGGAACCCAGTTTCCGTGAGATCCATTCACTTCCGCGGAGGTGCCGCACACCACGCGCTGACCACCTTCCAGCCTCCGCCACATTTATGTCTCGGTTAGCGAGTCCCGGGAAGAACCGGCCGGAGAACTTGACCCGTGGCGTCACCACCCAGTTCACTGGCTGTCACTATATAGAAACAGAAATGTATAGAGCCTCTTGTCTAGAGACTATAATAAAAAGAAATGATCTTTAAAATAGAAATTCTAAATTTGAAAATTATAAAACAGAAATTGCAGAATTCACTAGAACTCATCAGGAGATTTGAACCAACAGGAGGAAGGTATTTGTAAACCAGAAGACAGGTAAATGGCAGTTAGTTACTCTAAACAATAGAAATAAAAGAATAAAGAATAAAAAGAGGGAGCCTCACAGACCCGGGGGACGTCACAGAACATACCAATATACACAGGAAAGAGGGCACCACAAGAGAGAGGGGAGCAGAAAGGGACAGAGAGAACATTACAAAACATCATGGCAGCATCTCCCTGGAGTTCATGTCAAAGTGAATCAGCACATCCAAGAAGCTCAGCAAACACTGAATGAAATGAATGCAAAGAAACCACAGACCCATGTCTAGGCATTTCCCAGTCAAACTGTCAGGGGACAATAGACTCTCAGAAGCAGTGACTCATTATGTTGTTACATTTAATAGAGGGAAGGCTGACTTCTATTGGCAATCATGCAAGCCAAAGGAAAGTAGAATAACATACTTAAAGTGCTAAAAGAAAAGACTACCAATGAAAAATCTACATCCAGCAAAACTGTTATTAAAAAGTGAAGGAGAAAAAATTATGATATTCCCTTTTATAAGAAAATCTGTTATAAGATATTCCTCACAAGAAATACACAAAGGCATCTTTCAAATGGAAATATATTGAGTTCCACCTGAAGATAAAGTCAGCATGCAGAAATAAAAAAAGTGCTAAAGGGCCTGAGATTTAGCTCAGTGGTTCCCGCACCTGCCTTGCAAGCGCAAGGTCCTGAGTTCGATCCCCAGTAACCACATACAATGCTGGGCATGGTGACTCACACCCACCAGCCATCAATACCACATACCACAGTGCCGGGCATGGTGGCTCACGCCTGTCATCCCAGCACTCGGGAGACAGAGACAGGAGGATTTCTGAGTTTGAGGCTTGCCTGGGCTACATAGTGAGCTTAGGGCCAGCCTGAACTACAAAGCAAGACCCTGTCTCAAAAAAAAAAAGTGCTAAGGATAACATAAAAGACAGCATAACTTTATTATTATTTATAACTTTTTTCTATATATTCTGTGAGGGAACTACATAAAACAATAATGTTGAACTATATTTATGGAAAGGAAATCTTCCTATGTTCATAAATAATTAATATTACTAAAATGCCCATACTTTCTAAAGTAATGTACAGTTTCAATACAATCATCAACAAAATTCTTCACAAAAAAAATAATCTTAAAATTTATAAGGGAGCACAAAAATCCCCAATTAGCCAAAACAGCTTTAAACTAAATGAATAAAACTGGATGCAGCACACTCCATGACTTTAGTCTTTAATTAAAATATATAGTATGTAAAACACCGTAATATTGACATTAAAACAGACATGGACACCAGCAGAAATGTGCTGAGCACCCAGAAATAACCCTGTGCCTGCATAGCCAGCTGACTTCCAGCAAAGGAGCTAAAAATATGCTTCAGAACAAGAACAGTCTTTTCAGTCAGTGATGCCAGGAAGCTGGGTATTCACAACAACTCAAAATGGACTGAAGACTTAAATGTAAGACCTAAAACAACAGAATTAATAACAGCAAACATAGGGAAAATACCTCCAGAGATTAGAATAGGCAAGGATTTTTTTGGATTTTTTTATCCCTAAAGCATAGGAAACAAAAAAAGATATACACCAGTTATACTTTTTCTTTCAAAAGAAAATATTGAAAATAAAACAGCCCCCTTAAAACATGCCAGTGTGGTTTTGGGAAGTAGGTCAGATCTCTTCATGAATATGCAAGCCTATGTCCAGCCCCCAGCATTGCAAAAACTATAAAATGGTGGATAGACTCATCTACACTTTCCTTCAAAGAAGACATACGAGTTGCCAATAAGTTATGAGAACAAGGGCTCCACACCTGTAACTCTTTTTTTTTTCTGTTTGGAGACAGGGTCTCGCTTTGTAGTTCAGGCTGGCCCTGAGCTCACTGTGGTGCCCAGGCAAGCCGCCGCGAACTCAGCAATCCTCCTGTCTCTGCCTCCCGAGTGCTGGGATGACAGGCGTGAGCCACCACGTCCGGCACTGTGGTATGCGCTGTTGATTGTTGGTGGGCGTGTCTCCATGCCCAGCATTGTATGTGGTTACCAGGGATCGAACTCAGGTCCTTGAGCTTGCAAAGCAGGTGCTGGAACCACTGAGCTAACCCTCCGGCCCCTCCACACCTGTAACTCTTAATAAAATGAAAAAAAAAAAAAAAAGAACCTCAACAGGATATCACTTCGTTATAGCAAAGAGTAGCTATTACAAAAAAAGACAAAAAATAAACATTCCTGGCAAAAATGCTGAGCAAAGGGAGCCCTTGCACACCACTGGTGAGAATGTAAATTAGTACTGTCATTATAGAAAACAGTATGAAATTTCCCTGAAAATTAAAAATGCAGCATGAGATCCAGCTATCCCACTACTAGGATTGTACAATTTAGTCTAAAACGCCCCCCAAAGCCTCCTGTGTTTGCAGAAGGGATGACAGTCAGGTCATGGAGGTGGCACACTAACCGGTGAGCTAGTCCACTGAAGAGCCCACTGATATTAGGGGCGAGGCATCCCTGGCAGCAGATCACAATGGGCGTGACCTGGACGGGTGTGTTCTCTCCTTGGCTCCTGCTTTCTCTCTGCTGTTTGAATGCCACTGGTTGAACACGTTCCCTCTGCCACACCCTTCTGCCTTGCCAATGACCGGTGACCATGAACTGAACTGTCTGAAACCATGAGCCAAAGTCAACCCTCCTCCCTTCTGTTGTGAATATCAGGTACTTTGTCCCAACAATAGAAAAGTACCTGATTCGTGGTCTGGATCCAAAGGATGAACGCTTATTTGTCCTGCACCAAGATATGAAATCAACACAAGTCTCCATCAACAGAAGGGCAGATAAATAAAATGTGGCAGACAAATGCAATGGAACGCTATTTGACCAAAAACTGAATAAAATCTTGTCTTTTGCAATAACATGGATGGAACTGGAGATCATGATAGTAAGCGAAATGAGCTAAATACAGAAAGAGAAATGTTGCATTACCTCTTTCATACTTGGAATATAAAAAGTTGGGCCCCACAGTAGTGGAGAGTGGAATGGTGGATTCTAGAGGCTGCAGAGAGAAGAGAGAAAGGAAAGGTAGAAACGCCTTGATTAACAAGCATGGAATCCATTCCATAAGAGCAAGGCACTCTGCCGTGGAGATGTGCAGTTAGGTGACTATAGATATTGTTGTGCTCTGTATCTCAGAGGCCGGAGCAAAGGACACAGGTGTTCTCATCATGAAGAAATGATACAGTGGACACAGGCGTGTTTAACTCCATTTATACATTACACAGTGCACACAAGTATTGAAGTGCTAGAATGCACATTTTTATGATGATACATATATATACCAGTTTAAAAAAGAAGAAATGATAGTTTGAGACCTCAATACTACCATTTCTAGATTTAAAAGAATAAATAGAAAGTCAAAAAGGAGACAGAAGATTTCCATCGTGCTACCAGCCAAGCTCACCCGGCAACTCCACTGCAGAAACAGACAGCTTCCCTCAGCTGCACACAGAGGTTCTCCAGAGTAGATCAGGTAAGGGGACATGCGCTTCAATCAAGGTCAAATGATTGAAATTATAAAACTCTCTGACTATGATGGATTATAATTAGAAATGGGTAACAAGAGAAAATGTTGGAAACTCCAATAGATGTGAAAGTCAAACGATATATTCCTAATAAAGGGCCAATGAAGAAATCACAACACAGATTTTCAAACAGTTTGAGAAAAATGAAAACAAAAGCTTAAAAAAACATGATTTATGGAAAGCAACTAATACAAGGGTTAAAAGTAAATGTGTCGGGGCTGGGGATTTAGCTGAAGTGGTACCACACTGACCTTGGATGCACAAGGGCCCGAGTTCAATCTCCAGTACCGCCGAAAAAAAAAAAGTTAAACATGTGACTGCAACCACTGATATTAAAAATAGGAAAGATACCACATAAACAACCTCACTTAAGAAAGTAGTAAAACAAAAACAAAACAGGAAGAAAATGAAGATTTTAGAGAAAATAGTACCATATTGGGGCAAAGATATTGCAAAAAACAAAGCTATAGTCTAATATCCTTTGGGAATATAGATTTAAAAATCTCCAAAAAATGCTAGCAAATTTCACACAAAAATATAGAGAAATGATTCTACATAATTGCAGTTTATCTCAAAATTCCAAGAGTAAATTAATATCCAGCAATCAATAAATGTAATGCAGCATATTAATAGAATAAATAACACATGATCAGATTCAAAGACAAATAATAAAAGCATTTTACAAATCATTACACCTTCTTCTGGTTAAAAATTAAAGTCTCAAAAAGTTAACCAAAGAAAGGAACTTCATTCTGAAAAAGGTCAGCTATAAAAACTCAGAGCTAATATTACAAATAAGGGCAAAATCCTTAGGGTGAAAAAATAAGGGTGAATCCTGTCCTAAGACGTCACCACTTCTTTTCAAGATTTTTCCTAGTCAGGAAAATTACAAACAAAAAAAAAAAAGAAATAACACATATCTAGACTGGAAAACAAGACATAAAATCTTCTCTATTCACTGATAACATGATAAAAAATTCTAAGAATCTAAAACATACATAGAGACACACACAAATAAAATTAACAAGTGTGCTAATCACAACTGTTGGATATAAGACACAAAAAAGCAATTGTATTTCTGCACACCATAATATGAAAAGAAAATTAGGAAAATTACAAAAGCATTAAAAAGAGTAAAATATTTAAGAATAAAAATTTAAGTGCAATACTTGTACACTGAAAACTACAAAACATTCTTGGAAGAAATTTCAAAATACGTAAGTAAATGGATTTTTTTAATTAGACAGTTTCTCACTGTGTAGATCCGATTGACCTTGTAGCTCGGGCTGACCTCACACTAGAAGAAATCAAATCCTCCCTCCTTGGCCTGGTATTAAGGTTATGCTACCATGCCTGGTGGCGATCTGAGTAAGTGGAAAGAAAAGCCATGTCCGTACAGTGCAATGCTTAATATTGCTGATGGCGAGGCTACCAAATTATCTGCCAACGAAGTACAATCTATCAAAATCCCTGCTGCCTTTTTTGCAGAAATTTGTAAACTGGTATCAAAATTCATAAAGAAGTACAAGACCAAAATAGACCAGTCTTATAATCCCAGCACTCGGGAGGCAGAGGCAGGAGGATTGCTGAGTTCGCGGCGGCTTGCCTGGGCACCATAGCGAGCTCAGGGCCAGCCTGAACTACAACGCGAGACCCTGTCTCAAAAAGCAAAAAAAAAAATAGACCAGTCTTTTAAAAACAAGGTAAAAAACTCACACTTGGTGATTTCAAAACTTATTGCAAAATGATAGCAATCAACACTATTCTAATGGCATGAAAATAACACCTAGCATAAAGGAACAGAACAGAATCCAGAAATAAAACTTTCATGTACAATTGGTTAATGTTTTGACAAAGGTGCCAAGATGATTAAGGGGGGGGGGAGGGTTCTGTCTTTTCAACCAACGGTACTGGGAAAAATAGACACCCACACGCTAGGGCACGGGGGCCTCCACCTAACACCACACCCAAGATTAAGTGGAGACAGACAGACAGACACTGACTGGAAAAGCCGAGGCTCCAGACCCCGGGGTGGGGAGAGCACAGGAGCAGCCTTCGCGGCTGTGGGTCAAACCGCGCTTCTTTCAGATCTGAACGGAAAAATGGACACATTCACCCCATAATATTTTGTGTTTCAAAGGACACTATCAAAAAAATGATGGGCTGGAAATTTACCTCAATGGTTCTAGCGCCCGCCTCGCAAGTGCAAGGCCCCTGTTTCGATCCCGGTGACCACATACAGTGCTGGGCGTGGAGACTCACGCCCACCAGCCATCAATACCACACACCACAGTGCCGGGCGTGGTGGTTCACGCCTGTCATCCAGCACTCGGGAGGCAGAGGCAGGAAGATTGCTGAGTTCGAGGCTTGCCTGGGCTACATAGTGAGTTCAGAGCCAGCCTGAACTACAAAGCGAGACCCT
>PVIC010038786.1:0-17435 GCA_004025085.1 Thryonomys swinderianus
CCAAAAAAAAAAAAAAAAAAAAAAAAAAAAAAAAAAAAGAGTTACGTCCAAGGCCAGGGATTTAGTTCAGTGGCGCCGCTCCTGTTTGGCAAGTGCAAGATCCTGAGTTTGATTCCTTTGTAAGGGGGAGAGAGAGAGTTACATCTAAATGGGGTGTGTAGAGACTCTTAACCACTGGCTTAACTTTCATTTCTCTCACTTTTAGGAGATGGGTTTCTCACAACCCTAGCTGTTTGGACACTGCGTTTACCTTCTTCGTTGAAAAACTTTACAGCGTCTTCAAGCTCATGCAGCTCATGAGACCCATGCTCACCTGCATATCTGACTAGGGAAAAGGCAGTGAAGCCCATGTATCCCAATCCTTCCCTAGCCTTGTTTACTGGATTAATTGCAATATTCTTCTGAGACCCTCTTTTTTTCTCCTTTAGTAGTTATTGGGTTCTCGGGTTTGCTTGTTTTGTTTCCCTGTTCCTGGAGGAGAGACACGATGAAACGTTTGTCACCAGAAAAAATAAAGTTGAGCAATGATTCCATGCTTGAGTTTCTTTTCAACAATGTCATTTCCCCATTATCTAGCTTTTGTTCTCCAAGGACAGATGGCAGCATCTCACAGGGGATACATATCTACAGACTGAAATAGAGTTGGAGTTACTAAATTTAATGAACAGGTGCATATTAACAGCAAGGATGACCTAAACCTTCGAATCTGGTGGGCATGAGGTCAGGAGGGCAGGGATATTGGGCTGCTAGGGTGGCAGGCTTGGTCTTGTCACCTCCTCCTCTTGCAGGGCCCAAACCAAGGCAATAAGAAAGGGATTTCAGTGGCTCAGTGACATTCTAGAGCTGGGTCAGCCCCCCGGGACCCAGAATGGACCCAGCCACTACCCTTGGTAGGAGGAAGGCTCAAGACCCAGTAACCCCTGCCTCACTGATTCTGTCACCAACAGCTGATGCTGCACTTGAAGCTAATGATCTGCTCCATTCTGGCCAACTTGTGCTCCTACAAGAGCCATCTCTGAGCAGGGTGGTGAGCAGCTGGGGGAGGAGGATGCTCTGGACTTGAGAGCAGGGCCCATTTTCTCCTGTACCAAGCTCCTGGTCCCCTCACACTTCAGATCACCGCGCCCCCCCCCCCGCCCCCGAGCCTCTTTGCAGCTCATGGTTCCAATCTCTCACCTCTGAAGAAAGTTTTAACAACTTCTTTACCCAAACAGCAATCCAAATGCGATTTTTAAAGGAATAATGCTATTTATTTGGGAATCAA
Source organism: Thryonomys swinderianus (assembly GCA_004025085.1). Classification (NCBI taxonomy): domain Eukaryota; kingdom Metazoa; phylum Chordata; class Mammalia; order Rodentia; family Thryonomyidae; genus Thryonomys; species Thryonomys swinderianus. The sequence continues at coordinate 1,265 of PVIC010038786.1, forward strand.
ATGTCATTGCAACAGGAAGATAGATATTATAATAAACTATAAATGCAGCTGAGAAAGTTGAGGCAAGGGGAAATTTTTTTAAGGGCAAAAACGGGAAGGATTACATCAAGTAATTTGAGACACAATAATCCTTGGCCATGAAGCTTAATCACAAGGTAACACCTGTTTGAAAAGATAGTGTTGGGTAAATATCTTTGTGGAAGTATTTTCTTGTTCTATCACATTATAGTGGCCTTTGTGCAAAGTTATGCTTCTTCAAAGAGTACTTTGTGATGGCTACTCTCAGATAAATGTGCAGGCTAACCCTTCTGTCAATACTTGCCAGCTCATTTTGTCAGGGTTATTGTCAGATTTTCACATTAGATTTGCATGTAATGGATCATTTTTGTCAAAAAATCCTGGACTTTGTGCAGTACCCACTACAAAATGATAAAAAGCTGCTATCCACTATAAAATCATAAAAATTATTCAGACTATATGGTAGTACTTTAAAATTTTTATCTACTGGAAATTTATTTTGGTGTGAGAAATGACATTGAATCATCCCCTGAAAGATTCCTCCAATTGCAACATCATTTACTGAGTAACTTATGTTTTTCTTACTGAGTTAAGAGTGTTGTGTTTGGCAAGATGCTGCCTCAAAATGAAATGCATAAAAGGACTGGGGATGTAGCTCGGTGTGAAGACCTCCTTTTGTTTACTTATTATATGTTGCAATGTATTATCACCAGAAAAGTGAGTTTACTTCAGTAATTGTCCCAGTACAATCAAGTCAGTGTATGAATAGCCAGCCCACTTAGTGTAAAAAGAAACCCATGCCTTTAGGACTCTTCACTGTGGCTAGTTCCTCCCCACTGGGTTTGGAATAGGGAAAATGAATCAAGAAGACTGAAAAACTGCCAAAGATCCCAACTCCCAAGTTAAATGACATGACCTTATCTAGACCTGCCTCTCCTAGCCTCAGAAGTTATATTTAACTGGTGTGTTCACACTGAGTCCTTAGAATAGGACTTAGGAAACATTGTTAACTGCATGGGGTTGACAATAACTGCTTTCAGTTTAACCCTCATCTGATTCTTTTGTTCTTGTCACACTTATTCTTGATTTCCACATTCTGAGTTTGATTTTGATACCTGTTTCTTGTCTGTATATTGGAAACTAGTCAGACTACCTTCTGTATGTTCAGGTATGATTGCTTCATTCTCAGCTGATTCTCCTTTCTGGTATACTCTTCCTTTCTACTCAGAAAATGATTTGATACCTGGGTGTGGTGGCACATACCTGTAATTTCAGCACTTGAGAGGCTGAGGGAGGAAGATTGTTGTGAGATGGGTCAGGGCTGGGTTACATAGTGAGTTCAAGACCATTCTGAACTATACAGTGAGACCCTGTTTCAAACAACAACAACAAAAACCCAAAACAAACAAAACAAACGAACGAAAACAATCAACCAAACAAAAAACAGCTAGTGACTTAGCTCAGTGGTGCAGAGCCTGCCTCACAAGCACAAGGTCTTGAGTTTGATCCTCAGTATGGGGCAAAAAAAATTTTTGATAATAGCCATTTGTACCATATGTAGAACATTTGCTCTTCAAGTATTTTATCTTATTTTTTCTGTTCAATTATACAATAAGAGTGCATGATCTTTCTTAAAGTGAAATCACTAAAATTATTTGAGCAGGTGACTTCATGAATTATAGTCTTCAGTGGCGTGTAGACAATTGTTTATTTTGCTACTGAAAAATAATTTAAGAAATTCTGGGTTTGTTGTCATTATGATCATGATTATTATTGATTTTTTGGCCAGCCCTGTACTCACTATGTGGCCCAGGCTGGAGTCGAATTTTTGTCAATCTTTCTGCCTCAGCCTCCCAAGCATTACATGGTGTGCTACCATGCCCAGCTTGTCATTATTTAAACAACAACAGTAACACCAGCAAGACCTTAGTGAAATATTTCAAAGTTCCCCTAGAAGAAAGAAGCACAGCCAGGATTGAGACCGGGGGTCTCAGGGACTCTAGTTTCTGTTCTCTTCTGGTGTTTTTGTTCATATTATCCTTTAGGAAAATTGCCAGAGTTATTTTCTTTTGCTTTTTTGAGACGGGGTCTTGCTTTGTAGTTCAGGCTGGCCCTGAGCTCACTGTGTATAGTCCAGGGTAACCTCGAACTCACAGCAATCCTTTTGTCTCTGCCTCCCGAGTGCTGGGATTACAACCGTGAGACACCACGCCCGGCATTGTGGTATGTGGAACTGAAGATCAAACTCCACACCTTGTGCTTGCCAGGCAGACGCAGGAACCACTGCACTAAATCTGCAGTCCCCCAACGTTAATTTCTCCTTGGCAGATGTTAAGGGTCACGAATCCAAAGAATCTGGAAGCTTAAACTGTAGCGGGAGGATTCATTTTCTAGGGAGTGATAGGCACGCCTTGCAAGGATTGGCAGAAGGTGCAGACCCTCGCAGCAGGAGACTTCACTACTGAGAGTGGCAGGCAAAGCCCAGAGCGGCTCACTACAGCGGCCTCCCCCAGCCGCTGACAGCCCTTCCTCCGTGAGGCCAAGTCTGGTGGACTCCAGCTTGGCTGCCCGTTATCTGCCACCTCCAGCCCCAAAGATGTGGGTGCCTGAGCTGTGGTGAACCCAGAATCAGCCTCTTACCTGCTGTTGCTGCTGTCACTACACCCTTGCCTGGGCCTGTCCACTAAGCAGTGGACCCAGAATGAATGACTAGGTATGTGGGTGTCCAAAAACAGCAGTGAGCAGTTGAAGATGGAGGCCTTCGCCGAGAGGGCGACAGGCCCCAGGCCTCTGAAACCTGGGGGCTGGAGAACCCCTCATCATCCCAGTGCTGGGGCCAGAGAACCCTTTCCCACAAAAGTTCTTATGTACTACCCTTTGGGTGACAGCCCACCTCCTTCTCTGCCTTCAGACCCCTACCCCTCAAAACACTGGGCATGCTCTTAGACACAGGGAGACACCCCATCCCCACCCTGTCTGACCCACCACGACCGGGCTCCACTCGTTTTTCATTGTATCTTTCATGGTATTTAATTTCTCTTTTTCCTTTTATATGTTATTTTCATTCACAGCAAAGAAAAAAATTGTAGCCCAAAACCAAAATGTGCCATATGAAAATAAATATGAATTTAAGGATTTATAAGTTTTAATCATCAATTCTGAAGTATAAATGCATCAAGCTAATGAATGTCAGTGGATAATTTATTGAAATGAAAAACTGTCCCCGAGTAGCCCCACTGACTCCATATCCGGTGAGAGCTGTGGACCGGTGGGAATGTTCAGGTAGCACTGTATCTCCTTCCTGGAGGCAGCAGCTGGGGGACTTTTTGTGTGTGACATTTCCTTTACCTATAAAAAGGAACAACTGGTAGGATGACAGCACAGGACGGTCTGGGGCTCCCGCCTTGTAGGGAGAGAAAGAGCTTGCACCGCGCCACCCACAGCATTGAGCCTTAAGGCGCTGACCAATTTAACCTCCAACAGTGGGACAGAGGCCCAGGGAGCTGATGCCGTTGCCCAAGGTTGTACAGAGCAAGTAGGAAAGCAGGATTTGAGTGCAGGGAGTCCCGCCCCAGAGCCCTCCCCGGGCCCCTTGCCAGGACACCTTCCAGGACCCTATCTGCGGGTAGACACACTGCAAACAATCTGAACTACGCACAGGGAAGCAAACACGGGCCCGTAGCTGCTCAGCAGCACACCTCTCTTCCTACCTTCCCCGGGAGAGAACTGAATGGCCTATTGTCCGGCAGCCTCTAGACGCCTCTGGCACAGTAGCACTTTATTCCTAGATGGTTCAGCCAACACCACACTCCTGCCGCACTGATGAAATCACTGACAGAGGCTCTGTGTCTGAGTTGCTCTGTTCTTTCTGTTCAGAGATTGCCTGGAGCAGGCGACAAAGAAATGAAGGATGCCAAGGAGCATTTCACAGAGCTGCTGTGGTCCAGGGATGACAAGACCTGCCGGGGAGGTGTCTGAGGCTGGCTGGCCGGAGGGATGCTGTACCTGCCGGCAGAAGTGCCCAGGGATGGCAGTGTCCTGCAAAGACCATTCTGCTCCACTGCACGGCCCCGCTGAGCTGGCTGCCCCCTCTATCTTCCTAGAGCTACCTTCCAGCTTTCTGTTAATTCTTTTCCTCCAGGCTCCAGCTATTACATTCTTCATTCTTCCATGGAACAGCCTGAATTGGCTGTAGACAGCATGTGACCCAAAAGATCCAACATAGATGTGTACACCACAGTAATGTGCCCATGTACTCATCAAAAGAAGTATGCAAGTGGTTTGTAAATTGCTCTTATTAGTACATTTTATGTATACATTATGATCACATTCAACACTGAGGGTTTGCACCCGTGCATGACACACCTTGAGTCTCATTTTTTCCCATTCCCTCGGCCTCCCTGCAACTCCTCATCCCCTAAATACGTAAGCTTTGTTTCCTGTTTTTACTGTCACGTTTTTCTTTCCCTTCTTTAATAAGCCCTACTACCTTTTCCTTTTTTCTTTTGAACATTTTTTTCCTATTTCACAATACCTATCTTACATTTTAGAACTCATGTACACCTTCAGTTTCTCATACCAAACAAATACGGTGTTTACATATATGTGTCCGATTTACTTCACTTATGAGTATTGCAAGAGTGTTCATCTCTACACTATCCATAAGAACTCCAAACTGGAAAGTACCCAAATGCCCACGGGGCAGGAATAAAACAATTTAGAGACAGTCATAGAATGTAGGGGCTGGGGACTGTACCTGCCTTACAAGTGCATGGTCCCAAGATTTTTTTTTTTTTTTGAGACACGGTCTCGCTTTGTAGTTCAGGCTGGCCCTGAGCTCACTATGTAGTCCAGGCAAGCCTTGAACTCAGCAATCCTCCTGCCTCTGCCTCCCGAGTGCTGGGATGACAGGCATGAGCCACCATGCCTGGTGATGGCATATATTTTTAAAGGAAAACAAGTGAAATTGAAATTATTTTTTCTTGTACTTTAAAATGACATTTGGCACATTCCATTTAAATATATCGAAGTTACAATATCTGGGTTTTTCTCCTTACTTTTCTTATAATGGTTGAAATATCTATTAAAAATAATTGGAGCCGGGTGTGGTGGCTCATGCTTATAATCCCAGCACTCGGGAGGCAGAGGCATGAGGATTGCCATGGCTTCAAGGCCAGCCTGGGCTACATAGTGAGGTTGGGGCCAGCTTGAACTACAAAGCAAGACCTTATCTTAAAAAAAAAAAAGAGCCAGACGTGGTGGCTCACGCCTGTCATCCCAGCATTCGGGAGGCAGAGGCAGGAGGATTGCTGAGTTCGAGGCTTGCCTGGGCACCATAGTGAGCTCAGGGCCGGCCTGAACTACAAAGCGAGACCGTGTCTCAAAAAAAAAAAAAAAAAGAGGAGATGAGAGTTAGCTCAGTGACGCTGTGCCTGCCCGGCAAGTGCAAGGTCCTGAATTCAGTTTGTGTTATTGGAACAACAAGAAGAAAAAAGAAGCAATTGTAGAGTGTTTTAAAAAATAAAACTGAGTAGCTTCAAAAGTGTTGGTCACAGTCCTCAGCAATAGCATCACAAAATAATCCAACTATGTAGCAATGTAAGAGTCAAAGATGAGGTAGAAACTTGGAAATCCGTTAGCTGATTATCTTTTTTGTGTGACAAAATGAGACTTAAAGATAATTAATTCACCCAAGCCCACATAACTAATAGAAAACTAGAAATCAAACCATTTTTTCCCTAAAACTAAAATTCTGTCAGTGACATTTCAATTGGCTTCCTACCAGACTCCTGGACTTTTCCCTACTACTCATGATACTGTGACACAGAAGAGGGATGAGAAGCCACAGTAAATTGCTATGTTGGACACCAGTGTTGTAAGGAACTTCCACAAAGAGCCGACAGAAGGCTCCTTAGTGGAGATGTCTGGATTCACAGGCAGATACTGCAAAGTTTACCCCCAACTCCCACCTCTAGTTTCATGTCCCACCCACTAAAATTGTGTGGTCAATTTAAATCTCTTTTAGGAGTGGATGTTTTAGTCATACAAAAATCTTTTCTGATCAAGAAGAAGAAACATGGAGAGAAAAATCAATGTGTAGTTTCAGTGTTTTCACAACTGCTTTGAGAAATTCAGTGGACAAAACACCACCAACCTGATCACCTGTTTCAGAGCTTTGAAGACCCTTAATTTCCCTGAAGACTTCCTCACCAAAGAGTTGCTTGAGAGAATGCAGTGAAAACAGGAATGAGAAATGAAACAATGTTAGAAACTGGCTGTCTTTGTTCTTGTCATTGGAACTTTTGATCTTCTAAACATTCCTTGAGTTCTTCCACATGCGTTTTTAACATCTATGTAGAAAAAGCAAACAAACAAATAACAACCACAACAAAAACCAAAGTAAAAATACAGGCTTCTAGAAGGCAGGATGCTGTTCAGTTGATCAGCTTTCCTTCATACAAGTGCACAGACTCTAATGTCAGGCCTTCATCCTGTCCCCTCAGCAAGTATCATCTATGGGAGCAGGGAAGCCCAGTGCCCGCAGTATCTCCACTCTGAGGCCATTGGTAGATGCTTTCCGTGACCTTAGCCAATGCTGCCCATCCTACCCTACCACTCTGTGTCTTCACCCTAGTTTATTTGCTTCATAGCACTATATCACTATCTCAAACTGTACTATTTATTTACTTGCTTATCATCTGTCTCCTCCACTAGAAGCAAACTCCATGAGAGCAGGAGCTTTGAATCAGTGGTATTTCCAGCACCCAGCGTAGTGCCTAGCACTCAAGCACTCAACAGATACTTGTTGAATGAATGGAGAAAGTGGGGCAATAACAGATGAACAATAGGCGATCCTGCCTAAAAAGGAGCTGATGCAAAATACCAGTGGACTTCTACACATCACTGCCCAAGATGCTAGAAACAGTGATGTTGTGGGTGACTCCTCCTACCATCCCCTGCTCCTAAGGTCTCCCCTAGCTTGGAAGGAACACCCCACATTACAAAAGGAGGGTGAGAAGGCAACTCTGGAAGGCTACAAGTTCACATGTTGCTTTCTTCTTTCTCTCTGCTATTGCCAATCAGCTACCTCCTCCCCAAAACTTTCCAGTTAAAAATATGTGATTCAGGGGCCAGAGATTTAGCTCAGTAGTTCCAGCGCCTGCCTAGCAAGCACAAAGCCCCTGGTTCAATTCTCAGTAACCACATACAACAATACCAGGCCTGGTGGGTGACTCAGCACCCATCAGCAATAAGTACCACACACGACAGTGCCAGGCATGGTGGCTCACACCCACCAGCAATCAATACCACACACTACAATGCTGGGCATGGTGAGTCACGCCTGTAATCCCAGCACTCTGGGTCTACAGAGGCAGGAGCATTGCTGAGTTTGAGGTTTTTCCTGGGTTAAATAGTGAGCTCAGGGTCAGCTTAAACTACAAAGTGATATGGTGTCTCAAAAAAACCCCAAGAAGTAGTTTAGCCACTAGAAAGTGAGTCTAACATGGAGACAAAATGATTAGCAGAATCCACAAACTAAAAGTTACTGAACATATATACTTGCCAATGATTTCTCCAGTAGCCCAAGTGAGTGAATATTATGAGTTGTCTAAAATCTAAACTCAAATCAAAGGCCATCTAGGAAGGGGTGGATATTGGAGGACGTGAAGTTAAGAAGGTATAGAAATAACTGGACAAAAGGAAAGCTGTGTCAGGGCTGAGTCTATGTGACTATGTTCAGAATACCAACACACGGTCCTGGCAAGAGCTCTCCGCCTTCAGATGCACTGACTGGTAGTGGATAAAGAACAAGAAAGGGGTGGGTGTGAACTCTGGTGTACTTCTAAGTACAGCGGGCCTAAGGTAGCTCAGAAAGTTTAGGTAGCCTCCAAACTACGGGGCCATCCTGTGAGAATCCTGTGACTGCCATGCAAAAGCTTGGCTTGACCATGCACTCAGAGGGCTCTTGCATTCGAAATCAAGTTGTGGAACACACTTGGGATGAATCAGTGAATCACAATAAATTAACTTTTCCAAAACCTCCTCCAAAAGAACTATTTTCAGCAAGTGCTGTCAGTTGTTACTGGGTCAGTGTAGATATATACAGGTTTTCTTCCTAATGGTACTTACAGATTTTAAGATTTTTGACTGTTAGCAAACTCTTTACATAACTGATATTTTAAGATGGTTTCTCTCCTTGGTGTAGACTCTTTTGTGGATACAGAGACTAGAACTCCGAAGTCCTGCCCACACTTGTAGCATTTATAGTGGTTCTCCTCAGCACATTTACTTTGTTGCACACAGAGGCTGGACGTGTACCTCAAGCCTTTTCAGACTCTTCACATTTGAAAAGTTTTTCACCCATGTAGACCAGCTGTTGCATGCAAAGTTGGAACTATTACTGAAGCCCCTTCCACTCTCACTGCAGATGTAAGGTGTCTCCAGTGTGTGGATTTTCTTATGCCTATTAAGTTTTTTTAATGCTAAAAGCATTTCAACAATCACCACATTTATAAACGTTCTCTCCTGTGTAGTATTTCTAGTGAATATGAAATTCTTATGTACGAGGCCCTAATCACACTTGTCACTTTCATGTGACTTCTCAGCTGACTGGGTTTCTGACATATTAAAATGCACTGACTGGGAGAGGATAAAGAACAGGAAAGGGGTGTACTCACTTTGAGGAAAATTTGCTACATTTAGGGCACTTGTAAATCATTTATTTATTTAGTATTGGGATTTAGAAAAGAAAACTGCCTTCCGACTACTGTAGTTACAAGATTGGTACTTCATCAAGTTTCTTATTTGGTCCTGTTGGCAGTCTGTCTTAGGCTTGCTCTGTTGGGCAGGTTCAAGGTCACCCTAAGCTTGTCCCTGCTTATCTTTCTATGGAAGGTTTCCTTCTGCATCATGTGCTTCACTCAGTGTTATTACTGGTTGTAAAGTAACATTTACTCCCACACAAATTCGGTAATTCATTACCATAGAACTTTCTTTTCCTTTCTCAGCTTTCAACTTTCCAAGGGACTGCTAAGGTGAAAACCTTTGCATTTTTAAGCCCCTGGAATCTTCCTCTTGGAGAGTAATCCTGTAGTTCTTATGTCTAGAGGAAGGATTATAGCGGCCCTTGATTTTCAGGGCGAGTTAGTGCCACTTGGTCAGTAGCCTCTGCAGCTGTGCTGGGAAAAGTCAGTGTATGCCTCCCACACACCAGATGCAAAGCCTTTCCAACAAGCTGCTCCTGAAGGTCCAGGACAGGGGGATCCTGGTCCTGGGAAAAATGTAACAAGGGCAGTACATGGTTATTCCTTTTTGATCCTGAAGAAGCAGCTCCCTTCCCTTTCAGAGGGAATTGTCTCTTGGATTTGAAGGTCACAGTGACAGGAGTCAGAGTCTCCAAGGCATTCTAGAGGACACACAGGTGAGGCCCACAATTGCTGCAGGGGGCAGCACCTCGGGCAACTCTTAGGCCTGATTGTGTAGAGGTGCTCCATGACAGCAGCTTCAGGCATAAGGTACATGGGGCATTCCTCAGAACTTGGCTGGAGCCTCAAGGATCTCCGCCTTGAAGTCAGGTGTCCAAGTGAGGGGTGTGAGCACTCCAGAGTGCATGCTCACCCCCTGTCTTCCCTGAACACCTAACACTTCACAGGTGCACTTCTGAACCTTCTGCTCACACTCAACATACCCAGATGTCTCACTGGTCTGTTGTTTTTTTTTTAACCAATACAATAGGCCTTTCTTGTCACACATGTTTCCAAAGCTGTCTATTGAATATTTTCTCTCAAAAATGAAATGCTTTATCAACTGTGAATCACATGCTTACACATTCCTGTGGGATCTTCATTGTGGTGAGATTTAACTCCTAGAGAAGTAACATCTGATGGTACAGAGTCTTCCTGTCTGGTTACATAGCTTCTCTATGCATTGATTCAGCACTTTGGATTGTCTGGGAACATTGCTTAACATTTTTTTTACTTCCTTCACATGGAAACATAATAAATTCTTCTGGATCATTTTATGGTTCCTATTGCTTGTGTAAATAGATTTACCGTTATTCTTTCTAACTGTATCTCTATGATCTTATAGTATGGTAGTTCTTTTGAGTATTATGAAATTCATATTGCCTTTTGTATCGTTTTCTTGGGCTCTCCAAACAAATAACAATTTTGTGGAACATTAATCACATTTAGTATAAGGAAGAGCTATGGAAGCTAACATCTGAGTTCAGTTTGTAGTTCTGTCTCTTAACAGTTGTGACAGGCAACGGTAATTAATCTCCCTGAGCCTTGGTTTGATCGCCTGTGTGTCTGTCACGTGCAAAATGAAATACATAGCAGTCCTAATATATTTAGAGAATATTGTTTGGTGGTTATGGCTACATGACAGAGCAGATGTAAAACACAACAGAATCTGGGGCCGGAGAGTTAGCTCAGTGGTTCCGGCGCCTGCCTTGCAAGCGCAAGGACCTGAGTTCAATCCCCGGTAACCACATATAATGCCGGGCGTGGTGGCTCACGCCTGTAATCCCAGCACTCGGGAGGCAGAGACAGGAGGATTGCTGAGTTCGCGGCGGCTTGCCTGGGCACCATAGTGAGCTCAGGGCCAGCCTGAACTACAAAGCGAGACCCTGTCTCCAAAAAGCCAAAAAAAAAAAAAAAAAAAAAACCAGAATCTGGCTGACTCAAAAATTTGAGTCATTTGTAGGAAAATGGATATATCTTGAGATCAAATGTTAATATAAATCATGCACAGAAGCTTAAATATAATATCAGTTATTTTATATGAAAAACCAAAAATAAATAAAGAAAAACATAAAAGAAAATAAGAAATGGACATACCTTCTGCAAAATGGAAATGGAGTAAGAGATGGAGTAAGGGGTAGGGAAAGAACAAGTGATAAAAAGCAAAGTTTTATTCATGTAATCATGATGTATTGCAAAAATGTACTAATAAAACTTGAAAAAATTACTGAAGGTTATTATTAATGACAATTACAGTGAAACATTCTGTACAACATAGCTCATTTAATTTTTACTCTGTGTTACTCATTTGTTATTATCAAAACCACTGGCATTCAGAGTAATAAGTAGGGATTTGCTGGCACATTGTGCATTCACTGTACGACCAAGAACAAAATATCTAAGAATATATGAAGATGATTTTGTTCTAAGAATTTAAATATCTGGTGCTTTCAGACCTAAGACCAGAGAAAGGAGGGCTACAGAGGGACAGAACCCTGCCTGCCCTACTGAGTCCCATTCAAGATTCAGCAGAACTGAGATGAGAACAGCACGTGAGGAAGCCACCTAGGCCTTGGAAAAGAATCTGCCACTCAAGAGAATAAAGGGCCAGTTTCCCAACTCTCTGGGACAGAAGAGATCAGTGGCTGTCTACACAGATGGAAATAGGGAGGAGAGAAACCCTCATTCCCCAGGAAGCACCTGCAGGGCCCTCAGCAGGTCTTGCCTGTGCCCTGTGGAAACATTTCTCTAAAAGCAAGGTCTGCTCTGATTCACTGAGGCTCATTTTCAGAGCAACACTCAGAAAGATCAGACCTTTACCAGGTCATGAAATAATCCCAAACACAGCTCATGGATATATCTAGCAGTACAGAAATTCCCAGCAGGCAAGGAAAAGGGTGAACATATTGTCCAACCAGAAACTACTAGAGACATAAGGAAGAAACAAAATGCAACAAAATACAACTCGTGCATGATGTATTTTGATTCTTATTTTCCCCATTCTTTTTTTAAAATTTATTGGTACATTATATATACACACCACAGTTACACTACACATTTAGAATTTGTACCAGTTTATGACACAACTTAATTCTCATTTTACCTCTTCCCCTACCCACCTTACAACCCCCTGCCCCTATATACACAAGCTTTCCTTTTTTATAACTATCAATTTTTTTCTTTCCCAGCATATTTACCCCTAAACCCCATTTCCCTTTGAATATTTACTATTTCACAAGATTCATACCACAGCGACATATGTGCACCCATGTTTTCCCCATTCTTTTGCCCTCTGTTCAATGCCCCAACACCCCAATATATCATGTATGGATATATACTTTCAATAATGAATATAATCATAATGTGATCCTAAAATGTACCAATAAACTCAATAAAAAACGCAACCCTTCCTGAGGACAGAGATCAGTGAACAAAAGGCATCCTGATTAGAATGGAAGGCAAAAAGTCTGCCTATATTTGCACGTATGATTGACTGTGAAGAAAACCTGAAGAATTTCCACTGTTTTGGCATAATCTGAGCTTAGTACATTTAGAAGATACTGTACAATATATTATTTTACAAAGCTACTGTGAGGCCATATGCAAATCAAGACTAAAAAACTTAATGCTCCCTGTTGAAGAGATTCTTCCTCTTAGTAAAGCCTTTACTTGAGACAACCTGTAAGTTCTTCTTTTGTATTAGAAAAAGGACATTATAAATATTTGTCAAAGCTAAAAGAATGGACAATGTCTCTTGTCACATTTAGGAGCAAGGAAGGTCTTTTTCTAGGATTGTGAATTATCTCCTTGAAATGTAAAGAGTGGTGAAGATAATGCCTCAACTCTCCATTTTCTGTGGGAGGCAGAAGCCCAACTTCAGTGGGCTTCTCCCCCTATGTGCCAAAACTTGCTCATGTTGGGCCGGAGGGTTAGCTCAGTGGTTCCAGTGCCTGCCTCGCAAGCGCAAGGTCCTGAGTTCGATCCCCGGTAACCACATAGAATACTGGGCGTGGAGACACGCCCACCAACAATCAACACCACATACCACAATGCCGGACGTGGTGGCTCACGCCTGTCATCCCAGCACCCGGGAGGCAGAGACAGGAGGATTGCTGAGTTCGCGGCGGCTTGCCTGGGCACCATAGTGAGCTCAGGGCCAGCCTGAACTACAAGGCGAGACCCTGTCTCAAAGAGCAAAAAAAAAAAAAAAAAAAAAAAAAACTTGCTCATATCATGAAAGAGTTGCTATGTACATGGTGCACATCCATCAGGGAAGGCAGTCATTGTGCACTGCAAAAATGCGCCAATAAAACTCAAAATTAAAACATAAATGATACATTAATTGTCCTTTTGGATAAATAATTTGAATTTAATCTGCACAGGCAGCCAAAACAAACACCTAAGCTGGCTGATTCAAACATGGGAAACTTGCTTTCTCACTGTCCCTGAGGCTCTGAGTCCACCAGGAAAGTGCCACTAACTTCCTTCTGGTCAGAGCTCTGCTCCTGGCTGACAGTCAGCCCCTTCTGGCCAGGTCCTCAGGGGTCCCTCCCCGGCGCCTGTGCCCTGAGGGGGCACCAGAGTCCCTGTCTTCTCTTGAAAGGATGACTGTCATGTTGTACGAGAGCACCAAACTCAGGGCCTCATGGAGCTTCACTAGACCGTCAGAGAGCAGACACCGACACATGACTCTAGGGCTGTTCAGGACAGCAATGTGACAGGAGTGTGAGGAGAGAGAGTCAGCCCATATCACCAGCTGCTCACATAGATGTAGTCACCCAGTCACGTGAACAGGGGGACATGCTGTGAGTGAGGGGCTCTCCACTCCATCTTTCCTGATGGTATGCATGGAGTGGACCTGGCTGCATACAAGGGGGAGTCCCCGCTCTCCTGGGCTGTGTCTCAGGAGACCCAGGGCCTTTAATGCACAGCCCAGTGTGCTCATTAATAATGCTGCATTCTACCTCTGTGCAGAGGTGTACTGGCTGCTCTGCCAGGTGATTTTCCTGCTCAGTGTTTGTCCCCAACCCTCTATCGCTCTCCCAAAACTCAATTCATTACCTCACACTTTGTCTTCACTGATAGGACCCAGGGAAAATGAGTCACAGAATTGATTTCCAGTCTTCCTAGCTTGGTTCTGTTCTCACATGAGGTAAGGACCTAATTTTATTTGTGTTTATATGAAGAAAAAGGTCTAATGAAAAATCAGTGATGGAGATGTGAGGAAAGCAGCATTCCCATAGGAAAATATAATTGCTGCAGAGAAAGTTTGTCCTCTAGATGCACAGCCACAACCAAGTAAGCAGACAAGGAAATTAAGCATTTCTGTGACTGGGGTACAAAGTTAAGGAAACCATCACAGGTACAAACACAAATGTACAGGAACTGTATGAATCCATATCCAACTTGGGCTGCAAGGACAGCAGGGAAAGAGTTCTATGTTCAACTAATACACTACCATTTTTTTTCCTTCAATACCATGCTTTTAAAAAATTGTTTTTCTTTTTAAAGGAAAAAAGTCCAGTTCATGTCACATGGAAATAAATGTCAGGGAAAATAGTAATATTCGATCTGTTAATAAAACTTTTACATTTATATGACCCCTATACATTTCAAACATGTTTCAACTCCCATGTTGAAAATGTTTTTAAAATGCTAAGGGTACTTAATGTTCAATACGAAGATATAATTGCTTTCCAAGCTTTTATATTTCTTAAATTGTCCTCAAATTAATTTGTCTATCTGAATCCTAGAAGCTCTACTGCAACCCGAGGACAAAGTCAAGGAAATGTGGCTATGCAGTGCAGCAAAGAAACGCACGGAGTTGTAGCTCAGTTTTATTTTCAACATTAAAAAACATTTATGCGCCAGAAGACAACGTGGAAAACCATCAGGGCACCCCCATACTGTGACAGGGCACCTCAGGGATCCCCGCCCCAGGGACAGAGGGACTGCGTAGGGCCGGAGGACAGATGCTGAAAGCTCAGTGCTCTTCGCTTGGTTGAGCCTTCTGGAAACGCGGGGGTGTATGTTGCCTAAAGGCTTTCACCAACATATACAGCTCGTTGAGGAAGGTGTCCACCGCGATGTCGAGGAGGCTTGAGTTTTCTGAAGTTAATAAGCTGAAGCAAAGGGGCAAATCGGCGCATGAGTGCTTACTTCTGCCAGCTCTGACCCTCCGGGGCTCCACCCCGTTCCCCTGTAGCCTTCTCAGGCAGTCTTTGCACACGTGGCTTAGTCTCCTCCCACCCAGCTGGCTCCAACAGGCCCCAGGCCAGCTGTCTCCTTGGCTACGTGGGGGCCTGCACGTGGCCCTCGGGGCGGAGACCAGCCCACACACCTGCGGCCACTCCCACCCAGTCCACCCACGGGCACAACTTACATGTGCAGGTCACAGTCACTCAGTGACAGGTCCTTGTCAATTTCCGGTCCAAGGGACTCTACTACCGGGGACAGGTACTCGTGAGCGAGCCGTGCATCCAGGGAGCAAAAGAAAGGGACGGACAAGTAGCTGGTGGAGGTGTGGTTAAGGCGACACTGCCACTGCGACCAAGTTCCGCCCAGGCCGTGTGTTCCTCAGGCACCTCAGACCCGTTACAGGGCGTCCTCGGGCACCGTGCCCACACTGAGCCTCCTGACACGCACCGCAGCTCACACTTCCTCCTCCTGTCTCCCACGACAGTCCACAATACCCTCCTGGCACCCACCCCAGCCCACACTGCCCACCCTGGCATCCACCGCAGGCAACACTGCCCTCCTGGAACACACCGGAGCCCACGAGGACCCTCCGGGCACCCTCCCCAGGCCACGCTGCCCTCCTGGCACCCATTCAAGAGCACGCGGCCCCTCCTGGCACACAACTCAGCCCACGTCACTGTGCTGGCACCCACGCCAGCCCACGTTGCCCTCCTGGGACGCACCCCAGCCTATGGGGCCCTCCTGGAACGCTCCCGAGGCCACGCTGCCCTCCTGGCATCCACACCAGCACACGCTACCCCATCTGGCAACCAAGCATGCCCACGCTGTTCCACCTGGCAATGAGCCTTGCCCACGCTACACCTCCTGGCACCCTCCCCAGCCCACACTACCCCAACTGGCACCCACACCTGCCCACGCCACCCTGGTGGCACGGTCACCAGCCCATGCCGCCCCACCTGGCAACTAGGGTTGCCCACGTTGCTCCACCTGGCACCCTCCCGAGCCCACGCTGCCCTCCTGGCACCCGCCCCAGCCCGCGCTGCCTCCTCCAGCCCCTGGGGTCCCCCTCATCTTCTCCTGTCCTCAGGCCACGACCCTGTGGGCGCCGCAGCCCTCCCCCTGCCGCCCCGGCCGCCCCCGGCCTGACCCTCAGGAAGGATACAACTGCAGCGGCTCCTCGCCAGTGTCTCCCGTCGCAGCCGAGGCGTCTC
>PVIC010038787.1:0-17419 GCA_004025085.1 Thryonomys swinderianus
CCCAGAATCATTTATTAAAGAGGCTGTCTTTCCTCCATTGATGGGTTTGGCTCCTTTGTCAAAGATGAGGTGGCTTAGTATGTCTGGAATCTCATCTCGTTAAAAAGCTTCTGCACAGCAAGTGAAACTATCAACAGCATGAAAAGACACATTTTTTTCTGCAGGAAAAATATTTTACCAGCTGTTCCTCAGACAAAGGGCTACTATCTAGAATAAACAAAGAACTTTAAAAATATCAGACTATGCCAAATTTAAAGACCCATTTCAAAAGTGGGCATCTGATATGAGCAAACATTTTTCAGGTGAAGAAGTAAAAGCAGTAAAGAAACATACGAGGAAATGTTCAACATCACTGATCATTCGAGAGATGCAGATGAAAACAACACTGAGATTCCATTTCACTCTACAAAAAATGGCTGCTATGAAGAAATCAACAAACAACTAAGGCTGGTGGGGCTACAGGGAGAAAGGAACCCTTCTCCACTGGTAGTGGGAATGTAGACTGGTGCAACAATTATGGAGATCAGTGTGGAGATTCCTTAAAAACCTAGGACTCAAAGTCCCATTTGACCCTGCTATTCTCTTGTTAGGTGTATATATATATGAAAGAATAAAAAAAAATCATAGCACAGCGACATATGTTCACCCATGTTTATTGCACCACAGTGTTTGTAGTAGCTAAATCTTGGAAACAGCCCAAATATGCATCAATCAGAGACTGGATAAACATTTTTTAAAGTAAAATGGACTGTTACTCAGCCATGAAGAAGGATAAGTTAGAGGGATTTATAGCTAAATGGATGCACACTGAGGCCATAAGCATAAGTGAAATAAATAGGACATAGATGTGTAAATACCATATCATTTCTCTTGTGTGAGAAACTGAAAGTGTAAGTAAAGTCCAAAATATATGATAGGTATTATGAAACAGGAAGAAAATGTTCACAGGGAAATAGTAACTGAGTGGGGACAGGGGAAAGGGAAGAAAGGTAAGAAAACTTTTGATGGTAAAAGGAAAAAAGGGAAACAAAGCTTATGTATACAGGGGGTGGGTGTTGAAGGGAGGGCAAGGGAATGGGAAAAATAAGAATAAACATATATCATGTACAGGTACAAATTCTCAATGAGAAATGTGATCATAACATGTTCTTAAAATGTACCAAAAACTCAATTTATTAGAAAAAAAGAAAGCATTTCAAATGGAACCCTGCAGTCTACAAGTAATTGAGTCAGAGACAGATTTAGTAGGAGCAGAAGAAATTTTGAGAAAGAAATCTCAGTAGAGTTTCTTCTACAGTAAGATTTAGAAGTGGATATCAAAGTGGATATCCATGCTTTGCAAGTAGGTGTGCCACTTTATGAAGGTAGGTTAAGTGAGGGGAGCCAACTGCTGCTGTTGGAAAGATGGCGTGCCTTGGTTTCAAGCATTCTTTAGGCCTTCCTCAGCTATGGCCTAATTTTGTGCTTGAAGGCCTGTTGCTCACTTTCCTACCTGAACATTCTCTGGTTGGCCAAATTGTCACCTGTTCCCATGAGGAATTTCTATGACTGGAGATATCTGTTCTAAGATATCAGTTACTAATATTTTTCCATTTTTCTCTAAATTAGACTACCTAAAAATTTCACATTCTTTCTTCCAAATTTTTCTAGTTTTTAAAAATTTTTTGAGTTATTTTATTTATTGGTGCATTATATGAACACATCATAATTACCCTCAAAAGTGAGAACTTGTACCAGTATATGAAGTAACTTAATTCTCATTTTCCTCCTTCCCCTACCGACCCTGCAACTCCCTGCCCTTATTTGCACAAGCTTTGTTTCCTTCCTTTTAACCATCAATTGTTTTCTTTCCCCTCATTACCCCTAAACCCCATTTCCCTTTGAATATTTACTATTTCACAATATCTGTCATGCATTCTAGAACACATTTACAACTTCAGATTGAGTCATTTATACTCAAGTGGACATACCAAGTTCTTCTAAGGGTGTTTTTTTTTTTTTTTTTTTTTTTTTTTTGCTTTTTGAGACAGGGTCTCGCTTTGTAGTTCAGGCTGGCCCTGAGCTCACTATGGTGCCCAGGCAAGCCGCCGGGAACTCAGCAATCCTCCTGTCCCTGCCTCCCGAGTGCTGGGATTACAGACGTGAGCCACCACGTCCGGCATTGTGGTATGCGGTGTTGATTGTTGGTGGGCGTGTTTCCACGCCCAGCATTATATGTGGTTACCGGGGATCGAACTCAGGACCTTGTGCTTGCGAGGCAGGGGCCGGAACCACTGAGCTAACCCTCCGGCCCTCTTCTAAGGTTTTTGATAGCAAACTTTGGATGGAAATAGTTGTATATTTTTTTTCTATGTGTTTAGAGATTTTGCAAAATCATGACAGGTCTGATAAGATTCTATAAGTAGAACTTCTTCTCTGGCTGCAGTGAGCCTTGGTATTTATCCTTAATCAACAAGAGTCAGAATGCCCAGGATTTTATTTATACTCAGAACACAGAAAGCTGCCTTAAAGTTTAAGAGAGATGACCACATTCCAACAATTCCTAATTTGTGGATCTTCTAGGCATTCAATTTCTATCTCCTTTTCTAATATTCCAGCAACCCATATATCAAGTACTTTTCCTACATTCTTCAAAACTAGCAAGAACAGCCCTCACTCAAGATATCACAGGTTTTGGGTGTGTCTGTATTTTTATGTATTATTAGTGAAAAGTGATTCATATTTACAATGAACTTTAGGAGTATATATCAAGGAAGCTTTATACTCTTCTACCCCCAAGTTTTAAAGACAATCACTGTTAACTCTTTTATGGTCAACCAGAATTGCCACGTCTACCATTTTGTTCTCTTCTCCCTGTGAACTGGCATCAAGACATGTATGTTGATTTTGGTGACTTTATATCTCTACCATTCTTCCAGATCAATATAAATGGTCCTAGCTCATTGTTTTTAATAGCTGCAGAATATTATTGCATTTTATGTATTGATTTTATTGATAGACATGTAGGATACTTTCTTTTTTCTCTGTTGCAAACAGTGTAGTGAAAAATCCATGCATATTCGCAAAAAAGAACAAATTTATGAATATTCTTTTTGCTAACACCGGAGATTGAACCCAATCTTCGTGCATGCTAAGTAACTGTTTCATCTTAAATCCCAGAAACCCCTTTTAATTGCTGTTCTTTATTTATTGAGTTTATCGGTACATTTAGATATACATTATGGCCACATTCAACATTGTAAATTTGTACCTGTACGTGGTATATCTTGATTGCCACTCTGTCCCATTCCTCTGTCAGACCAGATCTGCCTACATTGCCCAGGCTGGTCTTGAACTTGTGATTCTTCTGGATATTGGGGACTAGAGATGCTTGCCATGACACCTGGCAGATTTTTCTTGTTATGCAGCATAAATCTATAAGTGGAACTGTCCAGTAATTTAAAGCAATTTATGTGCCAAAAATAAATGTATCAATTTAGAGTATCACTAATAACCTTGAAGATGCTTTTCTCTAAAATGAATGTGGAAGTATTTTCAAATTTTATAATTCTGATGGACAAAAATTGGCAGTTACTTAATTTTTAGTAAGAATAGCTGTACCACATATTTGATAATTTTTAAGTTTAATTTTGTAATTTAAGTTTTCCTATCATTTCTCTCTCCTTTTTTACAACACTTGGGGCTAAACACAAGTCCTTCACACTGAACTATACCTGCAGCCTGCTTTTTAAATTTTGAGACAGGGTCTCTTTAAGTCACTAATTAGCCCAGGCTGGGGGGAAAGTTGCAATTTTCCTGCCTCAGAGTCCCATGTGTGTATTATTATTTTTATGTAGGTGTTAAGGTTTTTTTTTTTTCCTTTGGAGACTAGGTCCAGTGTGACTTTGAACTCACTGTGTAGCCAGATTGGCCTTAACCTTGAGGCGATCGTCAGCACTGTCTTGCCTCATCCTCTCCCGTGCCAGTATTACAGATATTTAAATTATATCTATGTCTATATTTCAGCAGCCATTGCAAACATTCTTACCTGCCCATTATTTTCTCCATTTCTTTGTCTTATGTAAGAGCTCTTGGTGCTACTGCCTTATTATATCCCTTACCTGTTTTCCACTGTAGATGTAAGCATTCCTCACTCCTTGCTTTTTAGGTATGATATTATTACATAGACATATGTTCCCAGCAACTTAATTTTGAATTTGGATGATTTTTAGGTACAGGGACTGAACTCAAAGCCTCAAACACCTTAAACAAATCCTAGATCCCCAACCATTTTTACGTTTTATTTTGCCATAGAGCCTTGCTAGATTGCTTGGGCTGGTCTTGAACTTGCCACCCCCTTACCCGCTGCCTCATCCTCCAGGATAACTAGAATTACAGACACGTACCACTACCACTGACTTGGTTGTTTTTGAACAGTATAAAGTGGAATCTACTGTTTGTATTTTATGTTCTGTGTGTGTCTGTGCATATGTGAACATGTGTGTGGAGATTAAACTCAGAGCCTCATGGACTTTAAACATGCACCCTAGCACTCAGGTACATTTCCAGCCTCTGTAATTGCTTCTTTCACTCAGTGACATTTTTCACATATGAAACTCATATAGTTATCTGTATCTGTGGTTCATTTCTTTTTCACTGATTATTAATAATACTTGCTAAACTCTGTTATGAAGTATTTAGACACCCATGGCATTTTGTTGTTTTCTGTATAGACAAGCCCACAGTTTCATGTATGGACTGTTTTAATTCTTCCACTTCAACTGCTATCTTGTTTACTAATTTTTCTTACCCAATCAGTCTAACTCGATCCTCCGTCCAATGATGTGCTGACAAGCCAATCCCTCCTGCTCAGCTCTTCCACCACATCTGATTTGTCATAATGTCAGTTTCCATAGCTAAATTACCCCTACTGTGGCCAAAGGCTGTGACGTAGCTGTGCATGGAATTTACTGGTCTCACCGCTCTCTCCATAAAGCAGCTAGTCGTGTAGCATGGTTGACTGAGGTTTTGAATCACAGTTACCATGCCAGTGAGGTGGCAGTACTTTTCAGGCCTATGACAGTATTCTTCAGAGGGTTGAATATATTCTGCATCTAGTTTATGGTACTGCTTTTCCATAGTGAGAATGTAAGATCTAAGCAATATGTGGATTTGGGAAGAGATGCTTAATGCATACTCTCTCTCTCTCTCTTTCATGTATAACATTTCCACAAATATGAGAATATGACGTCTCAGCTTATATTTCTTTTCGTCTAGATATTTCTATCTATTTATCTATCTAGTAGTGAGGCTGCTGAGTTTTATAGTAGTTCTATTTTTTAAGTTTTGGGGGAATTCTCTATTAGTTTCCATAGTGTCCTTGAGTTCTTTTTTCTGCACATCCTCACCAGCATTTGTTATCTGTCATCTTTTCAGTGGCAGCTATTGCAACAGGGGAGGCTGAGATTTCATTATTATTATTTTTTTTTTTTTATGAGACAGGGTCTCGCTTTGTAGTTTGAGCTGGCTCTGAGCTCACTAGGTAGCCCAGGCAAGATTCGAACTCAGCAATCCTCCTGCCTCTGCCTCCCAAGTGTTGGGATTATAGGCGTGAACCACCAGGCCCGGCACTGTGGTATGATGGCTGGTGGGCATGAGTCAACACACCAAGCATTCTATGTGGTTACCGGGATCGAACCCAGGACCTTGCGCTTGCGAGGCAGGCACCGGAACCACTGAGCTAATCCTCTGGCCCAGAGATTTCATTATTTTTTAACTTTTTTATCTGATGATTATTAATTCTGAGTACTTTCACATACCCCTTGTCCATTCTGTGTCCCTTTTGATATATGTCTAGTCGGTTCATTGGCTATTGTTTTTTCCTTTGCCAATTTTTAGTCGTTTTGTGGATTATTTTGTTTTTGCTTTGTAGTTCTCATATATTTTGGATATTAGCATTTTATCATATGCATGGTTTGCAGATATTTCTTCCAGTCCAAAGGCTAATAGTTTCCTGTGCTTTTTCCCTTGATGCAGATATACTTATGTGTTTCTTGTTTTGCTGTCTTTGGCTTTTGAGGTTGCCAAAATTTAAACATGATTCTTTATTCAGTGGACCCTTAACTTACAGAACCAATTCATTTTTGAGGGTTGGTTGTAAGTCAAGTTGCTTAAGTGAAGGCTCGGGCTCCTCTACACAGCCCTCAAAGTCTCTCTCCTTTTTACAGCAGATCTCAATATCATTAGAGAGATGTTGGCCCAGAATTTCTCAATTACCCCCACACTGGAAAAAATGTTGTAGTATTCCATCTAGAACTCTTTAAGAGTTAAATCTATATCTGAGACCATCTGGAAGCACAAGCAGTCAGCATTAAGGCCATAACTCAAGGGTCTGTTTATAAGTGAAAACTAAATGTGGCCGGGGGTTTAGCTCAAGTGGTACTGCACCAACCTAGGATGCACAAGGGCCCAAGTTCGATCCCCGGTACTGCAATAAACAAAACAAAACGAAAAAAACAAACAAAACACTAAAATTTGGGTTTTAACCCAACTTGTTTGTATGTTAGGTCAGTCATAACTTGAAGATCCACTGAGAAGATATTGAAATCGAATAGTACAGTGAATAAAAAGCATTAATTCCACTCAGAAGTCAAAGCATTCAATTTTTGAGGTCATTCTTTCTTGCTGCTATTGTATAGCTATTTATTTAGTGAACATACAGGGTATTGAAAGTAAAGGCATGCTACTTTGCTTATCCACGAATGGATATGAATTATCTTGACTGATGAAAACAGAGATTGTAAAGGGTAGGCAATGTACTTACAGGAATTTAAGAAAATAAAAATTGAAAAGCATAACATTATAAGGATTAGTCATAGCTTTGTCTTTTTTATTCTGAGCAGTTTTACCAGATAATTGCCTGGTTATGAGCTCCATACGGATGAAAATCAATCAAATTCCTGTCACTTGTTGTCCCTAAAAATCATAGTAAATGATCAATGCCTACATATTTGCTGGAAGAAAAGGGGCCCTGGGGGAAAAGAGAAATGGAATTACAATGCAAAATCTACTTGACATGAGAGTAGTAAAACTATAATTGCAAAGGTGAACTGGCAGGAACACTGGACAGGAATGTGGACTCGGAGGAGGCAGGCTTGGAAAAGCAGGGTTCATTTCCAGGCTAGGCCCGGAAATAGGCCCTCACAGGAGGACTGCAGCGACCTTCAGCTCCGCTACCCCAGGCAACTGTCCATCTTCCTCTTGTGCTGGTGCCAGGCTGTCACTCTTACTGATTCTTTGAAACCATAGAGATTCTAGAAGAGTCCGAGGAATATTTCTTTTTTATGGCTTCAAATCTTTAAATCATATTGGGTTGATATTTGACATATTTGTTGACAGCCTAAATGGATTTTTTAATAGTGTAGTTTAGATAAATCTTTCTTTTGTTGTAGGGATGCCAAAAATGTTTTTATGGCTAACTGTAGCTTAATAAGCAGCCAGGGTTTTTTTTTTAAATGCAACCATTTAATTTTTAATATGGATTTGTTCCTTTTGGTAATTAAAAACAAACATTTTTGTAAAACTGCCAACATATTAATCAAAATAATGTAGGGCTTTGTATGTCAAGCCTTTAAGTATGTTTTAAACCTTTCTGAGATGGAATCATGAAGTAAAATTAAAGCACATTGAAATAGAGTCTTTTATTGCTTATGTTCTATGCAGACCAAAGGTCATATGTAAAGTTCATTAGGGACCAAATTTAGTTTCTCTAGATTCTACAGGTAGCTTAGGACTACACCTGCCTAACTGCATCACTCTGATAGCATGCAGCTCCAGAAAATAAAAGAGCTGTGTATCACCTTGGTTAATGTATGCCTTGAAGTATGTTCCCTGGTCAAATTTAATCACTGATGCCTTTTTCACTTTTCTCCTTAGTTGCATTGTCAGTCTGCTGCTCTGAGATCAGTACTACAATGTCTTTAGACTTTTTTGGGAGTTGGAGCTAGAAGTCCTTGGATTAAACAAAGACTTAAAAAAGCATTAAAGAGAGTGTTAATCCATTGTACGCATGGAGAAGGCTCTGTCTTTTGCAAACTCTCAGATGTCAAGATTATCCAATGACTGAATTTGGCATTCATTCATCTCTACTATTTCTGTGCTTCTAGGGCTATACCTGAACTTCATTTGCCATTTTTGCCTTTAAATCAGAAAAATTGAAAACAAATACCAATTATCTTATATTCGTTTGTAATAAAGTCCACACGTAGACATGCTTATCTTAATATTAAATATCACATGTTTTAGTATTTTACTGGCATCTTATGAAATTTGTAACATTGAATCCTAATTAAATAATGTATATGTGGTAGCTCTTTGGTTTAATGAGGTTCTTAGATTATTTGGTTATTTAAAAAATAATATTAGCAAATAAGAAGATTAATCTTTTCCAAATGAGAGCAGAGCAAGGGAGGGAGGGAGGGAGTGAGGAAACAGAAAAGAATTTAAGATCTTTCATATACACATGCCAACACCTCAAAATGAATGCAACCATTATATACTGCCAATATGTACTAATAACAATACAGTGTTTTTTAAAAAATCAGTTATATTCTGATTATGTCAATCCGATTCTTTCAAAAAATTGAGCCGAAAATGTAATAAAGTTCTTAATTCTCACTTGCACAGCAAGTAAATATAGTTTAATAATATGAAACGATGATCAATTAACTGAGAAGCTTCAGTGAAGTTATTTTAACAAACTGAATTGATAAGACAGTGTAACATTATTAATTTTAGAGACCTAGTAGGTTTCAAGTCCTAATAGTTTGGCCTGTGCAACATTTACAAGTTCTAAGCACTTGGAAATAATGCAAGCGTATATGTGGAGATGGAGTTTGGATTGAAACTTGAACTGTCCTATAGATCTGTCTGCTTCCTCCTGATTGTTAGCTTTTCCACATATTTTTGAAGTACTGCGAAAAGTGAAGATCACCAGACTCTCATTTTCTTTATGTTGATGGAGCCACTGAGAGCCCTTAAAACACCACAAAGTCAGGAAATGCAAAGTGCGGTCACTTTCCACAACCTATTATGAAATAAAATTGTTTAGTATTCCTGCGCTATGTGAGGTTTCAGTTATTGATCTGGAGCATACATCATCAACAAAGCAAATAAGTGAATGTGGTATTCTTCCCCTCTTGATTTCTATAAAGAACTAGCCTGATATCATAGCCAACCACAAAATTTACTCTAACTTCAAAATGATTAGTATAGGTGTGCTGCAAAAGCAACAATTAATATGTTTTGATCATTTTACCTAATTAGTGTGTAAGTTACTTTTGTGATGACATTCTAAAAGTAACTTTAAAAAAAAAGAAACCTTAGCTGTAGCTTGGTTTTCAAAATGTAAGTACTAACATAAAGAACAGTTCAACTTGAATATATTGTTCCAAGATGTTGATTTTTGGTGTATGAGATAATTTTACAGGTGCTATAGATTTTACAGGTGCTGTAGATCTCTAATTTTTCTGACCAAAAGGTAAATCACTCTAATACTTGCAGCTTTCCAAGTGAAAAGGTACAAGCTAAAATGAACTTTTACTTAAAATCAACTTTCTTCACTGTCAAATAAATATGGTGCTTGAATTTTTGAAGTGTTAAGAAAAAGTTAGTTTTCTACTGAAATGAGTTGTCTAGTTTGTATCTCTGAACCAAAGCTATTTAAAGACACTTGGGAACTCTTACGCATTTTTCTAAAGCCACACCAAGTCTGTAATACAAAAGAAAGATAAAAGACTATATGATTTAAAGGTATTCCTCGTTTAGTCATCATTCTCAGCTCCAAAAGCTTGCCTAGCCTTACGCTTCCCTGTGATCTATAATTAGTTTGTAATCATTCGAGGCATGCCACTTGAAGTGGGATAAACTTGCATTTGAATCCCAGATCTTTTGTATTAATTTGAACAAAATATTAGCTTTTCTAAGCTTCAACTTTAGATGTAAACTCTTAGACAACGATTACAAGATTTTTGTAAAGATGCTGGGCTACAGTCTTTTTAACAGAGAAGCCACACACACACATACACACAAGATGATGACTATCAGGCAAATACTTGTTGATTCTTTATCTACTGTCATGCACTGAACTGATTCTTGCAAGATTAATATGTTGAAACACTAATCCTAAGCACCTCAGAATGTGGATGTATTTAGAGATAGAGACTCTAAGGCAGGAATTAGGGTGGCGTACGCCCAGATGAGCACTAATCCAATGTGACTGGCACATGTATAAGAAGAGGAGATTAGGTCACAGACTTGTGCAAATAAAGAGGAAAGACCGTCTAAGGACACAGCAAGAAGACCATCTGCAGGGAAGGATGGAGGCTTCAGAAACCTGCAAAGCTGCCAGCATCTTGATTTTGAGCCTCTAAGCTCCAAAACTGAGAAAATCTATTTTCTCACCTATGATATTTGGTTATGGCAGCCCTAGCCAACTAATATATGTTCCCATAATAACTTTCTATTCTTGTTTATAAAAGACTTACTGTATTGAGCAAATGTTAGGGGTTGTGACTGTGCAGGTCATGATAGCTGTGCCTATAACAGCACAGACATTTTCTCAGGTTCCTGACAAGGGCAGGCTGAGTCCTTCCACAGCCCATTTGTGCAGAGGGTGTGGATTCTTTAATTCTTTTAGATTATACTGCTCAAACACACACAGAGCAATGCGAGGATAAGCCTGGAAGTTGAGCTCTCACTTGAGAAAAAAAAAAAATCTTGCATATCTATTGTATTTGTTAAAACACTGAAAAAACAGTTCCATGAAAGAAACAAAAAATCCCTGTGTCCAGAAATTGTTATGTTACGAGTGGGATTGTGTCCCTTCCCTCCACTCCTGCACTTCCAGTGGACGATATGTTGAAGTGCCTGTGCTCAGCATCTTAAAACACAACCTTAATTGGAACCAGCATGTATCTTCATCAGGGCATCAAACCATTGCCTTCCAGGTCCTGTGCCTTGTTTACCAGGCCTGCCTACCCTCCCATCATCTTCTAAGTGATAAGTTCTTCTGCTTTGTTTGAGCTGACATGATGTTTCACACAGTGCTATGGTTTGGATAAGTATCCTTCCGATACTTATTTGTTATAGGTTTGGTTCCCCAGCTCGTGGGACTATGAGGAGATAGCAGAACCTTAAAGAGGTGGAGCCTCATGAGAGGTCTTTTGACCACTGGGTGGGTGCTTTTGAAAGAAGTACGTGGACCTCAGCCCTTCATCTTCCTAGCACATACTTGGGACAAATCACTTTACATGGAGGAAAGGCTTTTTTTGGCTTCTCTTCCGAAAGTTTTAGCTCCTGGCCAGTGGCTCCTTTGCTTCTCTGGCAAGGCATAAACTCACAAGGGCAGTGTGTGGCAAAGGAAGCTGCTCTCCTTGAGGCCACTGGAAAGCGAAGATGAAGAAAGGAAGAGGCCAGAGCTTCAATATCATCTTCTACCAGAATCCTCCACCTAAAGGTTCCACCACCGCTCAGTAGCGCCACAGCCCGGTGAACAAGTATTTGGAGGACATTCCAGATCTGAAGTCTACAAAGTTGCTGCTACCACGTGACCCTTCCATAAGGTTCTGCTGTTCCACAGTACAAAAGCTACGGGCCCAACCAGCCAGGGACTGGAACCATGAGCCCAAATCAACTTTTTCTCTTTTAAATTGTTTATCTTAAGAATTTTGGCCCACTACTATCTAGAATATATGAAGAGCTTAAAAAGTCAGTTCCCCATTGGGCATGGTGGCTCACACCTGTAACTCCAGCACTCGGGAGGCAGAGGCAGGAGGATTGTTGAATTCAAGGCTTGCCTAAACTATATAGTGAGCTCAGGGCAAGCCTGAACTACAAAGCGAGACCCTGTCTCAGAAAAATTCAGTCCCCCCGGATTTAAAGACTCAGTTCAAAAGTTGGCAGCAGAAATGAACAAACATTTTTCCAGAGGAAAAGTAAAAGCTGCCAAGAAGCATATGAAGAAATGCTCCACATTGCTGATCATTCAAGAGATGCAGATGAAAACAACACTAACATTTCATCTCACTCCACAGAGAATGGCTGCTATCTCTAAATTAGCCAGCAACAAATGCTGGTGAGGCTAGGAAGAAAAAAGGAACCCTTCTCCACTGTTGGTGGGAATGTAGACTGGTACAACCTCCTTGGAAGTCAGTGTGGAGATTCCTAAAAAAACTAGGATTAGAGGGCCCATTTGACCCTACTATTGCCCTGGTAGGAATATACACAAAAGAATTAAAAGAATCATATCATAGTGATATATGTGCACCCATGTTCATAGCAGCTCAGTTTGTGATAGTTAAATCTTGGAAACAATGCAAATGTCCATTAACTAGAGACTAGATAAAGAAGATGTGGTTTTTCTATAAAATGAAGTATTACTGTGCCTTAAAGAAGGATGTTTGCATCATTTATACTCAAATGGATGTATCTTCAGGACATACTCACAAGTGAAATAAATAGGTCACAGATGTGTAAATATCATATCTGTTTTCTGTTATGAGAAACTGAAGATGTTAATGACTTATAGAACATATGATGGATATTGTGAAATAAAAAATATTCAAAAGGAAATGTGTTGGAGGGGTGAGTAATGAGGGCTAAAGAAAAAATGTAATGGTAATAAAAGAGGAAAAAAAGCCTAAGTATTTAGAGGGCATAGATTGTGGAGTGGGTAGGTAAATGGGAAAAAATGAGAATTAAATCGTGTCGTATAGTGGTGGAAATTCCCAATATTGAGTGTGATCACGATGTGTATATACAATGTACCAATAAAGATAAAAATAAACTAAAAAAAAAAAAGAATTTTGGCCTAGTGATGAAAATGCGACACACACACACACACACACACACACAAGTACATGAAGAATGACTGAATCTGTTACTGTTCAGAAGCCACCCACTGTTTGTCTTGATTATAGGACAACGTAGAGTTTTTAGCATAGGCACCAAATCCTGATCCCATTTCCCATCATCTGGTCTTGTTTGGCTCAAACAAAAATACTCTCGTTCTTTCACGGCACCCCAGGTGCATGCTCAGCTCAGGACTTCGTGTCTGCTGCTCCTGTAGCCTTAATCTACCCATGGATAGACCTCGGGGGTCTCCTTTAGGGTCCCTTCAAGCACTAGCTATTCCTACGAAAGAGCCCGTGCAGAGCCTGGGACCTAAACTAGCAGCCCCCTTTGCTCTCTATCCTCGGTCATGTTCCACTTACGCTGCCCATCGTGGCACTGATCACCCTCTAACGTCCTCTGTTCATTGACTTCTTATTTTCTTCTGGTTCTTGAAGACAGGTCCTGAGGGAAGGGACATCATTTTACTCATTTGGGGGAGTCTCACAGTAGGTGTCAGGGTTATTTCAGAGTGATGAATCTATCAATAATTTCACACTTTTCAATGCAGGTACATTTCACATTTTGATTTTGGATTATCAGTCATCTTTTGCCCAGCCTTCAGTATCAAAACTGTTTGCTGAGCTTGTTTTCACATGAGGGTCTTAGTTCTACGAGGAGCAGGAATTTAAACCTCTTATCTCTATTCAGTGATAAACGAGAGTGTAGCCCTTGAATCATTTACTCTCTATGTAGTATGTCATTATTATTTTTTCAAATTTTTTACCTTGTGCTACCATTTTTCAACATGTTATAATTTGGTTGTATTAAATATCTAAAACAATAAGAACACTCAGTGGAAAAGTCTTATTTAAGACCTCTATTCCACTGATAAAAATTATAAACATGTTTGTATAACTTTTAGAAAAAGTCATACTGAATTAATTAGAGATATAACCAAAAAATAGATGAAAGACTATTGCAGGATGATTTTGGATAATAATTTAACTTTATAAATTGGGCTTTTGATACTATATAGATAACAACTGCTGATCACATCACAAGCTAAAAATACATAATTTGGTTAAAATACTTATAGGAAATATTTAGAAAATCTTTTATGTAATGTAACTGTATAAGAAACCCTGAACCAATTTCAGACAATCAAATTCAGGTTTAACTGCATAATAATTGTTTCTTAGAACTAAATTATTTAAATGCTTAGCATGTCTGCTCTTTTATGTATTTTCTTCAAAGTAGCTTATCAAGATATATAAAGCACAGGGCCTATCATCTCTTCCTTGAACAATATCTTTTTATTCATACTTATCATTGAGAATTTATCCCTTTTGTTGAAAGCATTGATTTCAGAAAAGTTATAGAACTTCCCTAAATGAGAGTTAACTTTTATGGCTTTTTTTTTTTTGCCTTTTTACATAGAACTCATGCACTGTATGTAGCCCTAGCTTTGATTTCCTCACTTAAAGTTTATATTCTGGTCATTCCATGTAAATCGAAAAGATTTGCTTTCTTTCAATTGACAAAGCAACTAGCATTTAGACATTTTTCCATTTGAGTTAAACATAGTACTAGCTAAAGGTATGGAAAGAAAGAAAAGAAGTTAAAGTTCTGCCTATCATACAACAAAACTA
The DNA here is from genome assembly GCA_004025085.1 of Thryonomys swinderianus. Classification (NCBI taxonomy): domain Eukaryota; kingdom Metazoa; phylum Chordata; class Mammalia; order Rodentia; family Thryonomyidae; genus Thryonomys; species Thryonomys swinderianus. Next base: position 14,520 of record PVIC010038787.1, read on the forward strand.
AAAAACCCACGTACTTAGTAGAAAGTACTGTATTTCAAATTGCAGCTATTACAAGGAAGATATTTTTTAAAATATAAAATTCCACATTAGCATTTTATAACCTCCAGTCTGCCAGTGCCAAGGTCCATAAATCAATTTCAAGGGCTCTGTAAACTGAGATGGAAATTTTTTATTCTCATTAACCTACAACAGAGATCTTGCATTTCCTTCCATTATGATTGCAGGCAAAATAGACATACTTGTTATAATTTCATCACCAATTAAATTGAGATTTTAAAAATCATCTTACAGTTCATGATCATGTCACAAACATTCATGTTTATGATTATTTTACTAGATTTTACATATTTCCAGATTCTATTCCTTAATTATTACAGTCACCAAAATTTGTTTTTTAGAATCCAATTTAAAGGATAAAATAAAAATTAGAATTAAAGGCATAAAGAACTCTTAAAAATGAGGAAACTGATTTTGCAATGAGGTCAATATTTTTTAAAAGTATGATTTAAATGATTTAAAATACACATTTATAAATTTGAACGTGAAGGTAATCCTCTTTCAATGAATTATAGAAAGATAATCCAGAACACCAATCCTATGCTAAGAAGACTTTATAACTTTTCTGCACATGATTTCTGTAGTATGGATTTCAGACTGTCCAGAATTTCCATGACTTTTACACTGCTTTTGAATGTACCTGAGTGATGGGTCTTTAGGAGCTCTAGACTTCTTGTAATATTTAACGTTAACTTCTGTATTATTTGAATATTTATGTCAAAAAATTCTTGAGACAATAGTTTTTTGTAATGCAAACATTAAAAAATGGTTTCCTGGGCCGGAGATTTAGTTCAGTGGTTCCGGCGCCTGCCTCACAAGCGCAAGGTCCTGAGTTCGATCCCCGGTAACAACATACAATGCTGGGCATGGTGACTCACACCCACCAGCCATCAATACCACATACCACAGTGCCGGGCGTGGTGGCTCACGCCTGCAATCCCAGCACTCAGGAGGCAGAGACAGGAGGATTGCTGAGTTCGCGGCTGTTTGCCTGGGCTCCATAGTGAGCTCAGGGCCAGCCTGAATGACAAAGCGAGACCCTGTCTCAAAAAAAAAAAAAAAAAAAAAAAATGGTTTCCTTTTAGAAAACTGGGAAAGAAATCTTTATATTCCACATGGGATTTTAGGCACTGAAAATTATCACCCAATATCTCTTTTCTAGGCCATCTATGTCTACTTCTACCAAAAACACATGGAAAGTTTTTTTTTTTTTAATTTTTTGCAATACTGGGAAATGAACCCCGGACTCTCACACCGAGCCGCATTGCCAGCCCTTTGTTATTTTGAGAGAGGTTCTTACTAAACCACCGTTTTGGCCGGGTTTGAGCTTGCCGTGTCTGGCCTGAGTTTGGAGTGTTGGGATTACAGATGTGCACCCCTCCCCCACTGCCTTGGCATTTACATTCTATTATTGTTTTTTCTTCTAATTTTATTTGTCTCTGTTTTTAGCATTGCTGGGCATTGAATGTAGAGCGTCGTATGTGCTAGGCAAGCTCTCTACCACAGAGCTACATCTCCAGGCCTCCTTGATTTCTTTTTTTAAATCGGAGTAAAACATTGAATTTTAACAATTGCTTTTTTGTTTTTTGCTTAAAAAAAATTTTATTGAGAAATGACCAGATGGGCTCTGAAAATAATGGGCCATGTTGACAAACAAAAATAAGCCCAATACCAGTAACAAAGGTGATCAAAAAAAAAAAAAAAGCACACACACACAAAGAATTAAAACCTAGTTCCAAAAAGCAGTGGGTTTAAAAATAAACTAAATTTATATAATTAATTTTAGAATAGCTATACTTGGATTTTGTTAAGTGATTTGCATAACGGTTATAATTTGTACAGGAACATGACCCCAAGGTCTTCTAATTTTTTTCTTTTTATTTACCTTTCTTAAACTTATAGGGTAAGAGTAAAGGAATAAGAGATGATGATGAGATATTTTAAAAGTTCTTTTCAATCTTGCCTGAAAAATTTATGATACAGTAGATACCATTTCTCTCTAACCACAGTCCATCTACTAAAATAGACTTTATCATGAACTTTAATTTCTCCGTAGGGATTTTTTAAAAGAGCATTTTGTGAGAGGTTAAACTAAAAATACACGTGGTTCTTAAAAATAGAGTAATATACTTAGAAATTATGAAACTAAAGCCTGTGTGTTAAATAACCATCTCTTTTATATTTATCTTTCCACCTTGATAAACAGTGTACCCACTATAACTGACAATGAAATAGTGTTCATCAAAATTAACAATGACTCATTGTCTGTGATGTGAAAAAAAAGTCTCCCTTTTCCCAGTCTAGTATTTAACTTTTTTTAAGTCTTTTCTTTTATTATCACATAGAAAAAAATTCACTAAATCAAATACTATGCAATATTCCAAAAATTACTAATATAACTTAAGGAATTTTATTTTGTATCTTATTTTCATTTTCAACTGATACATAAAAACATAAAAATTTTATGGGATATCTTTTATGGCTCAATAATATGCATATATATTATATAATTATTAAGTCAGGGTAAACTATCATTTTTGTAATTGACATTTTTCAAAATTCTTTATTCCAGCTTTTGCAATACATACTAGAGTGCAGTAGGGTCCGAGAGAGTCTTGCTCCAAACTTGAATGGTATTTCTAAGATTTTCATAGGAGTTTTATAGGTAGTTATGTGTATAGAGAGAAGTGTATTGAAACAGTGCAATAACAAAACAAGTATCAGTAAGTTGAATGAGTTTTAGACTATTTTAGAGTACTAAAGTCTTCCTATGAGTCACAAAGCCTTTTCTCTGTCCCATTAAAAGAGTCAGAGGGCCAGAGATTTAGCTCAGTGGTTCCAGC
>PVIC010038788.1:0-17549 GCA_004025085.1 Thryonomys swinderianus
GAGAGAGAGAGAGAGAGAGAGAGAGAGAGAGAGAGAGAGAGAGAGAGAGAGAGAAACTATCTAGCATAAACCAGATTGATCAGACCCAAGGAACAGAAGGATCAACATCCCAATATGCTGCTACATAATAGGAAAATGACAGAAAAAATAAAATAAGTGTGTTTAAAGTACTTAGCAATATAAACAAAATAATAAGAATCATAAAACAAGACAGTATAAGAAAAGAACAGGCAAATTTAATATCAAGTCAATAGAATTTCTAGAAATAAAAAAAAGATGTTGCCTCTGAATAAAATCTTCCTTGGACAGGTTAAGCCACAGACTTAAAAGAATGAGTGATAAATCAGAAGACACTAAAGAATGTAGCCTGGAGGACAAAAAGATGGAAAATGAAGAAAGGGAATATCAGGGAAGAACTGAAGCAACTTAACAAGAGTGCCTAGAGGGGAAAATCCAATGAACTGAGAGAAGCTGTGGTTGGAGCAGTCGCTGTGTCTGTCTTCAACCCAACAGTCAGGCCAAAGGGACCAGGGAGAACGTGAGATGGTAATAGACTTTGATTCCCATCTGTAATATGATTAAAATACACAAAATATCACACATGAATCATCCTCAGTCTTTTCTGTTGTATGCTATGTATTTATTCCTTGTCAAAGCATAATTTTCAAAAGGAAGAAGCATGGTACTTTTAAAAAAATATAAAGTGACTGTGGGTCAAGGTTTTACTCAAATCATTAAGGAGTGAAACCATAAGACTCTAAGTCTTACTAAAAGAATATTTTTAAAGGGTTAGAATATTGATAGTTTAGATACAAACTGGCATTGTACAGGGCAATAAAGGAAACCCTCTGGGTTACATTGATGTTGCTCACACCCTTTTGGTACAAAACTTTTTTATGTTACTATCAAACAACCACATTTGCACTGCTATTAGTACTTTATGAGGTAAACTTTATTCTAAAAGACATCTAAGACTTTCTGGACAACAGTAAATAAAATATCAAGCGAACATCGCTAGAGTGGACGATGATTTTTATGTCAAATTGGCTAGGCCATGGTACTAAGATACTTGGCCAAACGTCAGTCTAGCTATTTCTGGAAAGGGTTTTTTTTAGGTGAGATTAGTATTTAAGGTCGATTATAAATAAAACAGATTACCCGCTACAGTACAAGTGGATTGTATCCAACTGGTGGAAGGTCTTAAGAGAAAAGCCTGAAGCCAAGTGTGCATGTCTATAATGCCAGCACTCTGGGAAGCTGAGGCAGGAGGACTGCAAGTTGGAGCTAGCCTGAGTAACTGGGAAATAAATCTGAAAAAAAAAAGTATAAGAAAGGGCTATGGATGTAGCTCAATGCAAAGGCTCTGGGTTCAATTCTGAGAAGAGAGGAGAACAGAAAAGAAGAAGAGGAGGAGAGGGGAGGGAGGGGAAGGAAAGAAAAGAGAAGAGGGAGATATTAGTATTAGGTGAGATTAGTATTTAAAGTCTTTTTTGCCTGCTTTTGCTTCCACAATAAATTTCCCTTCTTATAACATTTGCCTCCTCTGTTCACAGTTCTATTCTTTCACACTTTGAAAAACAAATCCTGTGTTCTTAAAATATTTCCATGGCCCATTCAGCACTTCATGAGCAGATACACCTCTAGCCTTTTCTCACACCATCCCTATACCATCAGCTCAGGTTTGTCCTCCAGCCCAGGTGTTTCTTGAAAATTCTGGCTCATGGACTAAATGTTTATGACCCACAAAAATGCATGTGTTGAGAATTTAACCCTGAAGGTGATGGTTCTAGGAATTGGGGCTACTGGCGGTGATTAAATACTAAAGATAGAGCCTACACAATTGGAATTAGTATCCTTATAAAGAAATCCTAGAAAGCTAGTCTCTTCCATCATATGATGGACACATCTAAAAGGTCCATCTCTGAACCAGAAAGGTTCAGATATCTCTACCAGATATCAAATTTGCCAAGAGCTTCATCCTCATTCCTCCTGACCTCCAGAATTAAGAAAAATAAATTTCTATTATTTATTAGCTACCCTACTGATGGTATTTTGTTGTAACAGCCCCCAAAGACTATGATGAAAAAGCCACAATTTGATTTGTTTTCGGTCCCCTAATACACACTTTTCTAAGAATATTAGATTCCATCACCACCAGGCTCTTCCTTACTTCTGTATCTGGTATTGGTTTGAAAGTTGTCTCAGAGCAGGTTTCCTAGACAACAGGACCTAAGGCGGGAGGCCAGTGCTAATCCTCCGTGGAGGGGCAGGCGCGTGTAATCAGAGGGCACGCAAGTGTGAAAGGACCTGAGTGAAACAAGAGCGGATGCGAAACGTGTCATCACGCTGGCCACCGCCCCACAAGGAGCCTCGCGGCCACGCTGGCCACCGCCCCACAAGGAGCCTCGCGGTCACGCTGGCCACCGCCCCACAAGGAGCCTCGCGGTCGCGCTGGCCACCGCCCCACAAGGAGCCTCGCGGCCACGCTGGCCACCACCCCACAAGGAGCCTCGCGGCCACGCTGGCCACCACCCCACAAGGAGCCTCGCGGCCACGCTGGCCACCACCCCACAAGGAGCCTCGCGGTCGCGCTGGCCACCGCCCCACAAGGAGCCTCGCAGCCACTCAGGCCACCGCCCCACAAGGAGCCTCGCGGCCACGCTGGCCACCGCCCCACAAGGAGCCTCGCGGCCACTCGGGCCACCGCCCCACAAGGAGCCTCGCGGCCGCGCTGGCCACCGCCCCACAAGGTGCCTCGCGGTCACACTGGCCACCGCCCCACAGCGAGCCTCGCGGTCACGCTGGCCACTGCCCCGCAGTGAGCCTTGCAGAGTCATGTAGGCTTTCCCAGCAGATGCTGGGCATGTAGGACTTCTCGGGGTGGCCTCCAGAGAAGCACCGCCTCCATGAGGGACAGAGGAGAGGTGGAATCTACCGTTTGCCCCGGTCCCTCCTGGCTCCTGTTTCCCTGTGGGTTGAATATTGCCCAGGAGAGTGAAGCAGGACAGCTCGAGGGCATCCGAGAGATCTGCCACACACAGAGCGCAGGCAAGTGGTCAGGACAGGGTTTTGCTTTATCTCACTAACCTTCCTTCTGGGCTCCCCACATGCAAAAAGTGAGAAACATCTAGAAGCAGCAGGTGAAACCGAGAATCTCTGAGGAAGCAGGCTTGCCTCTCGCTCACGGCAGGCTACGGGCTTCTTTGCAGGGTAGGGAAAAGAATCCTTGAATTGAATGTAAGGTTGAAATTTTGATTTATACTGGACTGAGCCTCATAATACTTGGAAATGAATCTCAACTCCCCAGATGGGACTTGCTCATATATTGAAAGTGACTGAAAAACAATACGGAGATCCGGGCAGGAAAATAGCCACAGCGGGAAAGGGAGATTCAACAAGAGATTTCCAAAGGGAGCACTCGGAGAAAAATAACAGGTTATAAACCACGTCTTTGGGAGGATTGGAGAGTCAGGGGAATAATGAGAGAAATAAAATATTTAAACAAATGAAATTGCTATGCAAATTTCCACCCAACTTGTCTGAATATAACTTTTTATTGCCTTCTTTAAAAACAAATTAAAAATCATATATGTGTCTAGTTCTATCTTCTGCAAAAAATTCATAGAATAGAATCTTTTGAAGTCATGGTTTCATAAGGTGATACAAGGCAATTGTTCCACAAAATTCACGGGAGTCTTTTAAATGTGACGAAGAGCAGAGAATGGTCTAAACTTTGTGGAGCATAAACCCAACTCAGATTTAAAGCTTCCTGTCCCAGCGTCACAGCCAAGCTAAAATGAGAAACCGTGTTTCAGCTCACAGTGCCAGGTGAGTGCTGGTGGCTCAGCTCTGCCCAGAGCAACAGCGTTCCTGTTCTCTACCCCAGGCTGGTTTCTGTCTACACCCGGTGTATTCTGACAGCCCGGGAATGGGCTGCGATTTAGAATTCTTATGTTACCTTCGCCTCAGCTCCAGTGCCTCCAAATCTGATGGGTTTCTGCAACACCTTCCTCAGTCAGGCTCACCGGATGTACCCTTCCCCGACTTCCTGCCTCACGTCTGCCTCCACCAGCAGAGGAGGGAGCTTTTCGCCTCCCTTGCTTCTCACCTTTTCCTCTCCAGACTCTTCCTTTCTCCTTTTCTCCTTCCCATAGTTTCTCTGAGGAATGGATTTTTCTTTCTCTCGCCCTATAAAGCAGCTGAGATCATAACCCGCCAGGCTCGCATTTGCCTCTACTTAACGTACTCTGTCAACAATGAGCGTTTTCCATCAGAGCGTCACCCTTGGTCGGCACTGAGAACTAACTGTCAGAGGCTTTGTAATGTCAGCCTCTTTTCTCGTTAGCAATCTCTGAAGTCATTCAGCTGAAACAAAAGATTCAGAGACGACAAAATCCATCGATCAGCCACTCACCTCCCTTCACTAGGTTTCCGGAGAGGTTTCGAGAGCACAGCACCCCTGGAGCTGGTGATGGGTCTCTTGGTCCGAAGGGGAAGGGGGCTCTTCCGTAGGTACCCTCTGAATAAACCGCACCCTCCCTAACTTTGAAAAGCAGATGTTGCTAGAGTCAATTTTGGTTTTAAGTAACATGCTCTTGTCCTCTGCGTTTTCACATCTTGTCACGTGAACGATGGCAGAAGACATTTAATGAAGAGCTCCATTTTAATCACTAATTACGACACCAAAATACCAGTTGTATTGTATTCTAATGTAACTCACACTTGTGGATTTCAAAGAGCTTCTCCAGATTTAATTAATCTTCAGCTTTGCTAATGAAAAGGATTGCTTCTGCTTGGCATGAGTTTAGGTTTCTAATCTGTTCCTTAAGGTCACCTCATTTTTCTTGAAAATGTACGCTTACAATTTAGCACTGCAGATCTTTCACATTCCCTATTAAGCAATTATTCTGATTACTTCATTATCTTTCATTTTTTTTCCAGACTATTTAGGTAGGTTTCTGCCTACCACGAGGCAACTGTAATTCCAATGTTTCCTCTCACTCCCTTTATTAGCATGATCTGCATTAGCAAGGGATTCATTTTCATTCCAAAGACTGAAAACAATTTCATTATCTGCTAAAAATTATCTCCTTATATGCTATAAGAAGCAATTCCCTTCATTTATGGTCTCATTAGGCATTTCATCTACCCAATACCTCTTCTCAATACTTCTTTCAGGAAGTAATCATCTTGTGACTCAACTAACAGTACTTTGGGCTAGAGATTCTTGTTTTCACCTTTTCTTTCTTTCAATTCTTTCTTTTCCTAATATAGTGGTCACATCATCTCTGTGAACACCTGCTATTTCTCTCTTTCTGAAACACTTTATTCAGGCTTTATTCTAACATCCATTCTGGTGAACTGTGAATTGTAAATTTACATTTCACTTTCCCTTACCTTACTATCAGCATATTAAGAGAGATTTTTGTGTGTTCAGAGCCAGGAATTGTGTCCACTATACAGCAATGCTCTAAAAATTGAGGCAGGTGTGGTGGCACATGCCTATAACCTCAGCACTATGGAAGGCTGAGGCCAAAAGATTAAAAGTTTGAGCCCCATTGGGTAATTTAGTGACTTAATGGGATCCTATATAGAGATAAAATACAAAAAAGGACTGGGGATTTAGCTCAGTGTGAAGACCCTGTGTAATCCCTAGTACCACACATGCACACAAGCACAGATACATGCATATGCGCGCACACACACACACACACACACGTAAAGAATAAATGAAGGATAAAATACTCATACACACTCATTTTTACCAGAGCATAGTTAAAATGTATTTGAAAGTTTATTCTTTTCAAAACACAGGAGAGAATGGGGAAGCCAGAGAAAACCGATCATTTGGACAAACTAAGAGGAAGCCACAGAGAGGCACAAGTCTGTGAACAACAGGGAAGTTAAACTCTGACAAGGACCTGGAAAACCTTTGAAGCTGGAGGAGGCCAGTGGAATAAGAGTGTAAATTCAAAGCAATCTCCATAGAATTTGGATGCGTCACAAGCGATCGTGTGGGGCAGGATCCCAGTCTAAACAGGAACCTTCCAGACAGTAAAATATTGAATCCTAACTCTTTCTTCTTGCCACATTTCCAAAGGCTGACAGATAGTGCTGGAAAGTTCCTCAGTGAGATGTCACATTTTGATGGATTTCTCCATTTTACTCATGCCTAGAGGAGGAAACAGAGTCATCAGAATTCTTCCTCACTTCACCACATGCACATGCAAAAATACTAAAGCATCAGGATCAAGTACCCCCGAAGCCAACGTGCCTCTGGCTGCTGCTTGGAGCCAGACCCCTCTTGAGGACGCAGAGTGTCCTGCGGGCTCTGATCATCTTAAGCTAAAATGCTTTAAGCCTCTAGATGGCGATGGTCACAGAAGGTAGGCAGAGAGCTGTGCAAGTCAGGGGATAAGGAAAGCACTCTAAGGTGGAGACAAATATTTCAAGAATTTTGGCACATAAGGGGCGTTGGTCAGGGTTGTCTTATATGTATGTGAAGAAGAGAAGAAATCCCAAGAAGGAGGTATACGTCATTGTTTGTTTACAGCTTCAGAGAATCTTATAAAGTCAGGAGTCAACAAACCATGGCATGTGGGTCAAATCTGGGTCCCCGCTTGCTTTTGTTCCGTCCTTAGGAATGACCATGCATTTTTCAATGGTTCGAAGAGTTCCAAAGAGTGATTATTTCATAATGTATAGAATGTAGATGATATTTATCGGAAGACAGTCATGCTTTTCATACCTACTGAGTAGAGCTGTTTTTGATAGTGTTGCCATAGAGATGTTAAATCTACCATGTTTTCGCTGGGCGTGGTGGCTCACGCCTGTAATCCCAGCACTCGGGAGGCAGAGGCAGGAGGATTGCTGAGTTCAAGGCTTGCCTGGGCTACATAGTGAGCTGAGGGCCAGCCTGAACTACAAAGCGAGACCCTGTCTCAAAAAAAAAAAAAAAAAAAATCTAAAATGTTTTCCATCTAGTCTTTGACCAAAAAACAGAAGAAGTTTGCCGACCACAGTGTTGTGTGAGAGCATGCACCCTAGGGCTGCTGTGCTCACTGCTGTTGCCAGGACAGGTCAGCGTGAAGGTAAAATATCACAAGGAGGAAGGCAGTGGAGACACCTGCCGAGAGACGGGTCTGAGCCTCGCTGTGACTGTGAACCTCGGCGCGGAGGGAAGCCCGCGGCACTCCGGACCTCTGCGCCTCTCCGGTATGAGTGAACACATCCCTTTAATTATGATTTAGAAAAAAGCAGCTTTCCTGTCATCCAAAATCGAAAGAGTTCACACGTAGTTAATACAATTATAATATCCAGATGTAATTTCAGCCTTCCAATCTTGACACAAGATTTCCTATTCCATAACTTATGATGACCCAAAACCATTCTTACGAGTGCTACACAGTCCCAAAGACAATGTTCTCATTGTCCTTGACCCACAAATACTATGTCCATCATATCTGCTGCCTATTTTCATTCAGTTAGCCTCTCAAACACACACACACACACAATATAGAACTCTCATTTTTGTGAGTCAAATAATTCTACTTATGGTCTGAGGGATCCACTGTACAATCTCCTAGCATCTTATGACTACCCACATTATTTTCTCCTCCCCTTGCCCTCTTTTGTAAAGGAAAATGAATTTCTCTTTTTATAGAATGAGACTCGACCACAGTCTGCCTGGACTTGTCTGTTTGTGGACAGTCCAGATTTTTGCACCAAGTCCTATGTCTGAAGAAATAATTCAGTTCTGGATAAACTGAGAAGACAGGTGACCTCATTTCCATGTCTCTGGTACTTTTACTAGCTTCTCTGAAGCATCAAATATAGCCTATATGGCTCCATTACTGCTTATACAAACTTATCGAAACCTCTTTTGTAACAGAGCCAAAGCTCTCCCTGAAGGGAATGACTAACCCTAGGCAGATGTTTAGCAAATAAGTATTACCTACCATTAGATGCCAACATAAGTGGGACCATACTAGCTCAGTGAATGGATGTTTTGTTTTGTTTTGTTTTGTTTTGTTTTGTTTTGTTTTGTTTTGTTTTTGAGACAGGGTCTCGCTTTGTAGTTCAGGCTGGCCCTGAGCTCACTATGTAGTCCAGGCAAGCCTGGAACTCAGCAATCCTCCTGTCTCCACCTCCCGAGTGCTGGGATTACAGGCGTGAGCCATCACGCCCAGCACTGTGGTATGTGGTATTGATGGCTGGTGGGCGTGAGTCTCCACGCCCAGCATTGTATGTGGTTACCGGGGATCGAACTCAGGACCTTGCACTTGCGAGGCAGGCACTGGACCCACTGAACTAACCCTCCAGCCTGGATGTTTTTGTTTTTATAAAAATATTTTATTTTATTTTGGGCAATGTCCATGTTTAAGATCTACCTTTACATTAATACAACCATAGTAGCTTTCTTATGTGCAATGTTTTATAGCATCTATGTCTCCATCCCTTTATTTTCTTAATCCACTGGTGTCTTATTTAAAATGCATACAATCCCTGCTTTTAACTGGAAGCTTTGGTACATTTACATTTAACGTAATTGGTGACAGACTTAATGGTAAGTCTAGTGTACAAGGGATGATCAAAAAATATAGTATTTACATTTTTAGAAACGTGTTACAGTAAAAGACACATTACCAAGAACAGTGGGGAAAGTATAAGTAAATTTATAGTAAGATGTAGGGTTTTGAGTATATAGAGGAAGATTTTGGCAGTTTTTTACTATAATAACTTATTTAAAATTTGCTATATTTTTCAATTAAGGCAGATTTACTTTTTTTAGCACTTTTTAATTTTATTTATTTATTTATTTATTTTGAGACAAGGTCTCACTTTGTAGTTCAGGCTGGCCCTGAGCTTACTATGTAGCCCAGGCAAGCCTCAAACTCAGCAATCCTCCTGTCTCTGCCTCCCGAGTGCTGGGATTACAGGTGTGAGTCACCACGCCCAGCACTGTATGTGGTTACCCGAGATTGAACTCAGGACCTTGCACATGCAGGGCAGGCTCTGGAACCATTAAGCTAAACCTCTGGCCCTCTTTTGGCACTTTTAAGAAGACCATCTATTCCCCTCTTACTGCCAAAGTTTCTGATGAGGTGTCTTTCTTCTTACTGTACATTTCTTTAGTACTTTGTAATATGTCTTTTTCTTCTGACATGACAATTTTCTTATCTTTGATTTTTAGAGGTTATTCCATTTGAAGTTCATTGAACTTCCTAAACATGAGAGTAGTTAATGTTTTCAATCAAATCTAGAAAAATTTTTCCCATTTAAAAAAAAATTCTCTCTCTTATCCCTGAGACTTCAGTTTCACATTTCATATGACACCTGATATTGTCACAGAGGCTCTCATCACAGCAATTTTTTTAAAAATCATTTTTCTTCCTGTACTCAGTTGGATAATTTCTACTAATGTATCTACAAAGCACACTGCTTTTTCTTCCTGTGGTACTTAATTTGCTTTTAAGTTCTTTCAGTGAATTTTTAATTCAGATGTATTTTTCAGTTCCATGACTCCCATTTCATTTTTTCTTCATTTCCATATCATGCCTGCTACTCCTCATCTCTTCACCCATTATAGCAATCTTTTCCAATAGGTTATTTCACGTGTCTATCACAGTTATTTGAAAGTCTTCACATTCTAATTCTACCATCTGAAACTTCTGAGAATCTGTTGACTTTTCCTTTGTTTACAGATCATTTTTTTCTTATTTGTATGTACAGTACTTTCAAGCTTTGTACCGTACTATGTGAGCACTGTTACTTTTTTTCTGGGAGTGTTTTGTTCCAGCACTCAGCTCACCTGTGGACAAATCAATTCACTCTAGTGGAGGTTTGACACAGTAGGATTGTTTTGCTAGGGCCTCAGTTGTAGTCTTTAGTCCTGGGACCCTCATTCACAAACTACTGCCTTCGTAGGGTTTCATTGAAAAGCAGAAGGAAGTTAATAAGTTCCTTACTCGACTTGAATTCCAAACTGCATCTTTCAGGTACCAAGTGTCCACTAAGAGCTCTGCCCAGTTCCTTTGGCCTTTCAGCCCCTGCTTTCCATTGGGTTTCTGGTACGCAGAGTTTCTGTCAGCTGACAGCTTGAGGAGAATTAATGTGTAGACTTTGGGGCTCCCCACATAGACTTCTTCCTTCTTCTGTGGATCATCCTTCATTTTTAATTTCTAGCTTCTTAGACAGACCCACACTCTGACTTTCATCTAGTCGTTACCCTCTTCCTAGTTAGGCTTTATCCCTTATGTACAGTCACACAGCTTCTTATGATATTTGGTCAATGACAGGTCACACATGTGACAGTGGGGCCACGTGATTATGATGGAGAGGGTAAGTTCCTAATGGAGAGTAGCATGTTGGCCATGATCAGCTTATAGCACTGAAAGCCGCTAATGTGTCTGTGATGACACTGGTGTAAACACACTTCCCATGATGAGTGTGGAATAAAAGTATAGCCTGTGTAATTATGTACACTCGGTGAATAACAGGCTATGTCATCTGGGTTTGTGAAAGCATGCTGTATGGCCTTCACATAACTCTGATGTCACTTAACAACACATTTCTGAGAACACATTCATGCCATGAGACAACACAGATGAGGAGTGACTTCAGAGGAAACCTGTTGGATGTAGTAGAGCTTACATAGTTTGCCGTGATACTTCAAAATCCTGTTTCCTCCAGCTTCCTATATTTAGCCATTCCCCCAGGGACCTCAAACATTTATTCTAGTTCTGAATTTATAATTTTTTGCATTGGCTTTCGGTCTAGAGTTGAAAGTTGTTATTGGCAGATGGTAATTCTATAAATGATGCTCTGCTGTCACCAGAAGTAAACTCTTAGCATTACTAAAAACCAAAAAAACAAAACAAAACAAATGAAATGAGCTGAACAACTTGGCTCTTTCTAGGCCAAACTGAGCTTCCCTGGAAAGAATGTGCAGTAACAGCCAGAGGTAAATGCTAGCAGCATCCACACACTGCTCTGGGCGCCTCAGCCATCTCAAACACACGGGTGAGAAAACACCAATATGAAGACTTAAGCTCCTCACCTGGTTACGCGGGGGGTAACCACAAAGCCCAGGAACCCAGCGCAGGGCCTCCGATGTCATAACTGGTTGTTGTTTTTTATTTTGGGGTTTTTTTTTTTGCTTTGGAGACAGGGCCTTACTTTGTAGTTCAGGCTGGCCCTGAGCTCACTATGGTGCCCAGGCAAGCCGCCGCAAACTCAGCAATCCTCCTGTCTCTGCCTCCCGAGTGCTGGGATTACAGGTGTGAGCCACCACGTCCGGCATTGGTAACTGGTTGTTTTAACCACCATGCTAATCTCCATTCAACTACTGGCTGCTTATTTCTTGAGGGGGACCATTTACAGGGGATTTAAACTTGCAGTGAACAACGGAACCAAATAACCTCAATGATTCTTATAAATTTACGCACCTATTATCCTGTAAAAATATGTCAAGTCAGCTGAAAACATTAACTTTCATGTCAAAAAATTATCTTCTTTCCCTCAATCGGAAATCCATAAAATTTACACACAAAATAGCATTTTCACTTACTAGCAACACCTGCAGAATGAGTTCCCTCCCCTCTCAGTCTTCTGGCATCTCTAACACAATTCTACATTTGTGGTTCCCTGCATCGCTGCTGCCCTAGATGAACACTGTGCTCCCTCTGAACGCGGTGTCAAGATCGATCAACCAATCTACCTTTAGCAGCTCAAAGCAGCAGCCTTTGAAGTCTTGCTAATAGCTATTTGGTGTGTTTCTCCACACCACCTCGAACATGGTTGAAAAGTTATTTTTAACCAGCGAAACCACTCTAAGTAAAAACACACTCAAGTATTTCTCCTCATACAAAAATGAAGCTGCTTTTAAGATAGATAAAAGTATTCTTTTCCTTGTCGTCCCTCTCTTGCTGTATGCCTTAACTGTTTTAAACCAATTAATCAGAAATGGATATTATTTAACAATATTAAATAAACCTCTAATAAAACTAGCCTGCAGTCATTGAAATGAACTGTGAAATGGGTTGCATTTTGCTGCAGCTATTGTTAAAGAGAGAGAGAGTTTATTTCCAGACTGTTCTCAGGACTCATGGCAACACCTTGGGCATGAGCATGAGGACTGGGAATACCCACGCATCTCCGAAGGACATGGTCTGCTTCCCCTTGGGAACGTCATTGATCTTCTAGCCTGTCTAGTGTACTTGCTTGTCTACATGCACTACCAGAGAGCACACAGCCACGTATGTGACCAAGGCCTCCTAAATGCAAAACAGACAATCATATCTTTTCTTGAAAATAAAAATTGACAACTGCTGGCTCCATCTTGGTTTTCCTTTCTTAGCTTTCTTTGTTCTATCTTTCTAGGTTTTAATTAATTGTATCCCTGCATTGAACATATACTCCCAAGTTACCTTAAATCCTTTTTGCAGCAAATCTGAATATAAACAACTAAATGGTCCAGATTGACTAACATAGTTTAAAAAAATGAGAACCAGTGAGCAGTAAACAAAAGTTCAGAAGCGAAGAACCTAAACATTTCACAAACATATAAAGAGAGCTTATCTCCTTGATACTGAGGGATCTTCAAAATAAAAAAGATAAACAGACCCATAAAAAAACAGTAAAGGGCCCAAACAGTCATGAAAAGAGAAAAAAATGCAATGCAAACATGCCGACATGTATTAAAAATGTAAAAATGCAATGGACCAGTAAAAAGCTTTAAAACTGGTCAATGTTACATGGAAATCTAAATTTAACATTGTGTATAAAATAGGAGCATGAGTTCCTTTGTTCCCTTGAAAACTGCCCTCTCCCTGTTCTCTGGCCTCAAGGAGCAGACAGACACAAACACAATGAGCAGGACTGGAGTGTGTGTGTCTGTCTCCCACAGAATCAGGGAGGAAGAGAGGAAGACAGACTCCATGGAGAGGTGTGGAGGCTGCTGGAAATGAAGAACTGGGGTCATTAAGTTTCAAGCTGAAAAATAAAACCTTTACTTCTCATATGTATTTTATTGTAATGAGAACACTAAGCATCTTGTCGGCCATTTTCAAGAATACTGTACACTATCTGATGATTAACTATCATCAGATTTTGTACAACAGATCTCTCAAAGCTAATCTTCCTGTTTCACTGAAATTCTGTGTACTTTGACCAGTCATCTCAACCTCTCCTTTCCCCTGCTCCTGAAAAACACCACTGTATTCCTTTTTTAGTTCAATTATTTTAGATACTACCCTGCCAGGAATAAATTAGACACACAAGCTTAAATACCATATGGTTTTTCTCACATGAGAAACCCAAAGTATAAGTACAGGAGAAATTCAAACATAGAAAACAGGAAGTAGGGAGATAAATCTCAAATTGAAAAAGGATCAAGAGATGGAGTGAGGAGCAAGGGGAAGGAAAGGGAAAGAAAAAGGAAGTTAACATACATCGTGTACATGTGCCAGAACTTTGAATTCCATATATAACTGACGTCATCGAGAATTTGTCTTGTGTTCATTTCATTCTATTTAGCACAATGCCCTGCAGCTTCATCTTCAGTTGTGTCACAATTGATAGGGTCTTTCTTTTTAGAGCTGCATAGTATTCCCTTGAGGATATAGGCTTCAGTATTTCTTTATCCATCTACCTGTTCATGAACTCTTCGGCTACCGTGAATTACGCTGCAGTGAATGTGGGGCGCAGCTGCTTTTCAACACACTGACTGCGTTTCCTTGGGTATATATCCAGCAGTGGGATGGGTGGACCAGTCTGAGCTCCTGGAAGCGGCACTTCTCTGTGCACGGTCCCTGGCATTAGTGGCCATTTGATACATATTTTTACATAAATAGATTAGAAAAGACATTTTGCCAGGAAACAAAGGCAAAGAGTAATAACTAAATCTATCAAGTGAAAAAACATCCATCAAAAAACAAATGTACGGTTGAATGAATGACTTAAGTTTGTTAGGGAGCTAATGTATTTATGAGAAAGATTAAATGACCAGTCTCCAAAGGACAAATGAAGAGTTGATTTTTTTTTTTTTGGTTCTTCTATGGATCATTACCGTCTATTTTATTACTAGGAAGAGGAACTGCGGACAATTCCTTTGGATCTAATTATACCCTGATTATTCTAACTGCATTTCATCCAAACCAGCCAGCCAATAAACGCTGAAGAGGCCCAACCATGCTACACCTAGGGAATAGGGAGAGTGGTGTCGAACCCTCCCTCTGAACACTGGTTTGAACACTGTTTGTTTGTTCCTGGCTTTGGGGAAAGATAATTAGACAGGCTGTAGAAAATGCGTTTAACTGTTAGCACTGGTGGACTGCTGGGAAACTTCTGTTTTCCACTATCACCTTTCAATATCTCACAATTTCTCTACATTAGTTCTGAGCTGCTTTTATAATGATCAGAAAGCAGGCCAAGAAATCCATGTAATTCTTGTGGGAGAAAATTAAATTAGGAAAGTTATGAAACTGCTTCAACATCTCTGAATTACTTAGAAATCTACTGACTTTTCTCACTGTGGACAATTTAAAGGCGGATTCAAGGTTGTACAGGACCTGGTTTTAGATCAGCTCTATTGTACGCTGTTGGTTACAAAATGCATAAATGTCATCTTAATTATCAAACAGAAGCAAGGACAATTCATGTGCAATTAATTTTGTATTGTCTCCAAAGTTCCAGTTAAAAATTTACTTTTGCCGGGCGTGGTGGCTCCCGCCTGTCATCCCAGCACTCGGGAGGCAGAGACAGGAGAACTGCTGAGTTCAAGGCTTGCCTGGGCTACATAGTGAGCTCAGAGCCAGCCTGAACTACAAAGCGAGACCCTGTCTCAAAAAAAAATTTTTACTTTTTATAATAAAATTCCTAGCCCTCTTTACCCAGCTTTTTTTTTTTTTTTTTTTTTTTTTGAGACAGGGTCTCTCTTTGTAGTTCAGGCTGGCCCTGAGCTCACTATGGTGGGCAAGCCGCCGTGAACTCAGCAATCCTCATGTCCCTGCCTCCCGAATGCTGGGATTATAGGTGTGAGCCACCACGTCCGGCATTGTGGTATGCGAAGTTGATTGTTGGTGGGTGTGAGTCTCCACGCCCAGCATTATATGTGTTTACTGGGGATTGAACTCAGGACCTTGCGCTTGCGAGGCAGGTGCTGGAACCACTGAGCTAACCCTCTGGCCCTTACCCAGCTTTTTAACTCATGAATTTAATAATGAAAACAACTGTCATTAAAGACTTCTTAATTAAGCCCATGTTTATGACCAAAAAAATCTGTTGCCGTGGAAATTTTCATGTCACATTCGCAACATACAAGGCTCTCTATTGAAGTGGAAAGCAAAGCTTATATAAGAAATTTAATATATTTTTTAAAACATTGAAATTAGTGCTCGCTTCGGCAGCACATATACTAAAACATTGAAATTATAGATGGTAGATGGATTTTTCACATAAGACTCATTTCACATAATAGGCAATCATGTAAAAAGTTCTGCATATATCTAATTTTGGCAAATCAAATAATTTAAAGTATAATGAGGAAACTTAAAATTGATAGGAATTGCACAGGGAAATCTGCCTCAATTTAATTAAACATTTATTAAGGCTCGACTATCTTATATTAAAAATTAATACTTTCACAGATTGACTTTTCTAAAATTGGGTATATGTATATGGTTTAACATTAGTTTCAAAATGATTTTTAGTTGTCGTTAAAACTCAAATTAATGGGACCAGATGTGAACTACTCAGTTACATGCATATTATGAGACCAGATCGTAGCACATATTTAAGAGTGGTTTGCTGATAGATGAAACAATAACTGTACAAAACTTGCCAGCCACATGATGTAGGTAATATGTTTTTTAAAAAATGTATAAAACATATCATGTATATGAAACAGTAAAGACCAACATAACATATGTCACACAAAGAAAGAAAATCTTGCAAGTACAAATTACACCTCTTAGACATTCTTTTCAGAGCTCATTTCTCCTTCTTCATCAAAGGGTGCCACAGCTAGATTCTGGTTGGCACAAAAATAGGGGATGGAAGGTTGTAGGGTGGGTAGGGGCATGGGAAAGAATGAGAATTAAATCATGTCATATACTGGTACAAATTCTCAGTATTGAGTGTGATCATGATATGTATATATAATGTATCAATAAAGATTCAAATTTTAAAAAACTATTATATAGAGGGTTGTACAGAAGGCAGGGGAATGGAAAAAAATGAAAAATCAAGATGTGTCATGTACTGGTATGAATTCTTAATGTTGAATGCAATCATAATGCATGTATAAAATGTACCAATAAAATCAATTTTAAAATATTTTTAATATATCTGCATCTGTTATGTCAATTTGCCTGCTTTTAAACTTCATATAAATTCTATCTTCCTGCATATGCCTTTTGTGGCAGTATTTTTCTTTTAATCTATTTTGAAATGAATCCAGATTGATACATGTCTTTTTCATTCATTAAAGAATGTTGTTTACTATTCTATTTTTCATTAATTTATTACTTCTGTGCATTCTCCTGCATGACTACTTATCCATTTCCATCTGAGGGCTATTTAGCAAATCTTATTCACTTACCCATTTCCCACCTGATGGATAGTGGGTAAACCTTCTTTTTTTTTTGTATTATAATCAATATATCAGTGAACATATTTGCCCAAATCTCTTTTGGCAAATAGTGGAAGGTTTTTGGTATGATATATCACAAGCATTTTAAATCTGAGAAAATGGAAAAAAGTAGTCATGAAGAGGATTTCTTAAGTCACAGTTAGGATTATGCATACCTAGATAATATTAATAAAGAAATTATACATACATATATATACTATATATATATTTCTATTATGGTTTGAAAACATCGTTGATGGCATTACGTGTATTTCGCTAAGTTTCTAAGGTTAGGAATATTCTAAGTGCCAAGATAAATAAGGAGAAACAATGTACTAAGTCTCAAAATTCAAAGAAATATGGGGCAGACTCGTATGCTGAGGCTCCGGAGCTATGGTCAGAAGGCCGCACTATGAAAATACAGTGGTGCAACCACGTGCCAGGACACCTCAGCATCCAGGGGAACAGGTCACCTCGAAGTGCTCTAGGAGTCCTGGAAGGCGACGTCCCTGAGCTCCAAGACCGGCACGATGATATCCGGGAGGGGGGTGCGGACAATGCAAACCAGAGGCGGAAGCTCCTCGCCAAACCAGAGTGCTCCTCGCACTCCCAAGAAACACCCTCTTCCCCGGCGATTCGGTGAAGGAGAACAAGCTAAGTGGGCTGAGAAGTGTACCAAAGGCCCCCGTGTGAGGCAAACAAAAACCATCGCATTGACGCCTAAGGGTAGCTGGCAGGTGGTCAGTTTCCAAAGCAAACTCTCGGAGGCCGAGCAGGCACAAGACATGGAAGCACATGGGTTTTATTACTGTTCGCTCAGCTGCGGTCTCTGGCTCCTCTTACCTCCCGATTCTTGTCCCTTATGCAATTTGCCTCCTGTCAGTCTCTGTTGCAATTTAAACCAGTAGAGAACATCACA
>PVIC010038789.1:0-17436 GCA_004025085.1 Thryonomys swinderianus
AAAAAATCTTTACTAGCTGTTTATTAGACAAAGGGCTATTATCTACAATATATAAAGAACTCAAACAGATCAGCCTCCCCAAGTTTAAGACCCAATTCAAAAGTGGGCATCTGAAAGGAACAGACACTTCTCAGAGGCAGAAGTCAAAGCAGCCAAGAAACATATGAAGAAATGTTCAACATCACTGGTCATTTGAGAGATGCAAATGAAAACAACACTGAGATTTCATCTCACTCCACAAAGAATGGCTGTGATCACAAAATCAACCAATGATAAATGCTGGCGTGGCTGTGGGGAGAAAGGAACCCTTCTCCACTGTTGGTGGGATTGTAGACTTGTGCAACCATTGTGGAGATCCATGTGGAGATTTCTCAGCAAAGTAGGACTAGGGGTCCCATTTGACCCTGCTATCCCCCTGCTAGGAATATACCCAAAAAAATTAAAAAACTCACATTGGAAAGACAGATGTACACCATTGTTCATAGCAGCTCAGTTCGTGATAGCTCAATCTCGGAAACAACCCAAATATCCATCAACTGGAGAGTGGATAAAGAAGATGTGTTTTTTTTTATAAAATGGAGTATTACTCTGCCATAAAGAATGACAAGATCGACCCATTTAGGTGCAAATGGAGACACCTGGAGGATATACTAATAAGTAAAATCAAGAGATCATAGATAGACCATTACAGGATCTTCTCTTTGACATGAACACCTGTAGATGCAAGTGAGCTTTAGAAAATATGACAGGTTTTATAGAGTGGAATATTTCTATAGGAAACTTGGTGTGGGAATGTGATGAGGGGAAGGAATTAATATGATACAGAAAGTAAATAAAAGTGCATGTGTAAAGGGGGTGAGGAGGGGTGGCTGGGTAGGGATAGGGGTAAAAATGAGAATTAACTTGTGCCATATACTGGTACAAATTCCCCAGTGTTATACATGATTTTTGATATGTATGTAAATTGTACCAATAAAGAATTCAATTTATAAAAAAAGTAGCAAACATTTCTTTTGCAAGGCAAAATAGTACTACAATAGGTTCTTATCTTCAGTGGATGCTTTTAGTATCCTCAGTGGATCCCTAAATTATAAATATTACTAAATCTTTTATATATATTATTTTCTCATATAAATAAATATCTATGACAATTTATAAGTCAGGTAGAGCAAGCAATGAACAATTATCAATAACAAAATGAAACAGAGCAACATCCTGTAAGAAAATGATTATGGTGCCTCTAAGGATAACATTTCTTACGATGATGTGAGATGACGCAATGACTACATGACCTAATGAGGTGAATGACATAAAGATTGTCATACAGCATTAGGATTCTGTTGAATTTTGATGATAAGAAAGAATGAACCATGGCCTGTGATGAGGTTAATAGTTACAGGTCAGGAGTCGATGATGCTGATGGTTGTGAATCCTCAACATTTGGAAATCCTTGTTCTTCCAACTATTATGGAAGATAATTGTCAGCAGAAGTTGTTTTTCTTTTCTTTTTTTTACTTATCAAAATTTTCCTTGAAGATATTGTAATCTTTCAGTTGGTGCCTTGGGAGATTTTTATCTAGGTTCCATATGATGATGATCCATCATTTTGTTTTTAAATATCCATGTAGCACCTTATCAGTAACACTTCAGCAATTTTTTTTTTTTAAGACAGGATCTCGCTTTGTAGTTCAGGCTGGCTCTGAGCTCACTATGTAGCCCAGGCAAGCCTGGAACTCAGCAATCCGCCTGTCTCTGCGTCCCAAGTGGTGGAATTACAGGTGTGAGCCACCACACCTGGCACTGTGGTATGTGGTATTGATGGCTGGTTGGGGTGAGTCTTCACGCCCAGCATTGGATGTGGTTTCCGGGGATCGAACTCAGGACCTTGCGCTTTCGAGGCAGGCACCAGAACCTCTGAGCTAACCCTCTGGCCCACTTTAGCAAATTTTGGTAATGCCTACATTGCTGGTTCTGCTTGGCTTTCTTCCTCCTCTTTTTTGGATGACTCAAGTGCTCCTCTTCCTCATTCATTAACGTCTCTTGATGGTCTTTAGTATATTGTTTCACTTCATGATGCATCTCAGCAAATTCAACTTTACTGACTTACCTTTGTGCATAATTGAGTTTTTTACCCTCTCCTCTTACTTGCAAATCATTACAAGCATTTATAGCTTCACTTTGTAAATTTTCCCAGCAGGCATTTACAGTTTAAGGGTTTGATTTATCCACTGCCAATTTGGTAAGTGTCATTGTGTCAGTAATGGTAAATGATTTCTAGGACCTCATTTTATCTATATCAGTGTCTCTCATTTATCTATCAGTATCAATTGATAATCAATTGTGGTCCATGCCAGGTAGGTACATGGTGCCTGAGAAACTGAATTATGCTCTGATCCAAGAACTAAAACAATGGTGTGTGTCTAAAGATAAAAACAGCTTCACCCTAATGTTCCTATCAAATACATTAAGGATGGCCAGGCACATTATCTAATATTAGTAAGACTTTACATTTCTATTTCTCTTTCAAGTGTGTTTTAATTCTTGGGGTGCTGCAGTGGCAAAACCATTTTATGAAATAATGGTTGTTAGCCCCCACTTTTGATTTTGTTGCCAGATGATGGATAGACAAATTTTGCTTTTATTTTTGAGAGCTTTAAGGTTCATCACTCTGTATGCTATGCTTGGCTTCATTTTATAGTCTTCAATATTGCCACATAATTCCAGAATTAATCTGTCCTTCCATGATTTATGCTCTGATACCTCCTTTGCCCTTGTTTGAATATAGGTTTCATTGAATATCTTCTTCCAGGAAAGCCCAGTTTTATTGCAACTGAACTCTTCAGGAAATTGGTGGCATTACCATTGAGTTTTAGAAGGTGTTTGCCAATGAAACAAAATAAAGTTTCAAGAGAAGAACTTACTAAGTAATTATTGCTTTAAAAGATATTACAGTTATAAATAAATTAGCAGTGTGAAAAATACTGTAAGTCAGTGTGTGGATAAGAAAGGAGGTAGAGGAGGAAGAGGACAGAGAAGAGATTGATGCTTTGTACTCAGAAACCAAAATCTAAGGGAAATCACATGCCTGTTATACAGAAGGGTTTGCCTTGTTTTGCTTATAATGAGAGAGTTGAAGAGTTTTTGAAAAGATACTGACATGATTTTTTTTGATGTGTGTGTTACAAAAATGTACAAGAAAACCCTGTCTAGTCCACATGGTCAAAACTACAATAAATACACATATCATATCCTTTAAAGCTTCTGGAGACATCATCAGCAGAATATTTGCCTGAAGTAATTTAATGAAGTTTTTATTGTAAAAATGAAAGGTATATTTTTGAGATTATGAAGAAATAAAGCTCTCCTTGTAAAATGAGAAAATGTTGTTATCTATTTAGGCATTATTTACTATGCATAGAAATGTAAAGTGTGTAGAACACCTACTGAAAAAACAGGTGCAAAATGTTGACTATTATGTCAAATGCTGTGAAGTCATTTTGTAAACAAAGCTGTTTTTAAAAAAAATAATTTTATTTGCTGCTTGTGCTTATTGCTCACTTGAAATCATAACGGCCCTTATGACATCAAATTTTGTCCCTGTGGAAAGCATTATGATGTTGTAAAGAAAATATTATGATTCTTGAGTAAAGAAGAATGAGAAATAGATGATCTCTTAAAAATGCAAATTATATTTTATGTAAATATATTTATTTGTAAAATATTCAAAGAGAGAAGCACAAATTATTCTACTAAAAGTGTTAGGTAAAAACCTCTTAACTGAATGAATTTTTCAGTTTTCACTAGGTATCTAAAATCTTTATATAAACATAAAAATCTCTAATTTTGAAAACCTAAAACCCTTAAAAGTCTTGAAAGACTAGTTTTTGTTTTATGAAAATGACTTTGTAGGTTTAACATACAAATCACATTTATATTCACACCTTTGTCATAAAATGACTGTTAGAAAATTCATGAAATGTAAATTTTAAAATTTCACCATTAGATAAGAACTGCAAATCGAAGTTAACGAAGTCTTCCTTACCTTCTTGAAACTATCAGGAGCCTAAAATTTTAGTGTTATTTGAAAGGTTTCTTTAGAGGAAATACCCTACAACTAACTCCCTACTATTTTCTGCTTTGACATGTGTTTGCTTGATTTTTTTCATTCCCTTCCTAAATAAAAACACAAGATCTCTTATGTTTATTTCAGTTTGAGAATGGAATGTTATATTATTTCAGTGCACATGACAGAGATAATCTACTGCATTCCCTTCCTTTAGTTGAAATTACTTTGAATGCTTTCTGCAAGTTGAGGCAAATTGGACCCCTAAACTTTAAAATTACAGTAACAAAAAATGAAGAAGATAATATCAGACTTTTTAGCATATCTTTCAAATACCTGCAAGTTTATAGTCAGAGAAAAACATCATGACTCTGAATTGGTTGCTATCCTAGTAAAATAAAACCTCATCTAATAACGATTTGCTCTGTTAATAAAAACTGCTCATTTTTATGCAATAAAACTATTTATTTGTGAAATATTTTAACCCGTGAGCTCATGTGTTTTCAGAGCAGTTCTCAGTTTGCAAATGCTGAATAACACTGAGCATTTAAAAATGACTTTACCATATTTATATAACCACACAATGCCTCACACATATACCAGAATGAAAACCTGCTAGTGAGAGTTGATTGTAGAGTCAAAAGCTAAACATGTAAGGCCTATTTTGTCACTTATTAAAGGATGTCTTTGGTCTTGATGCTAACTTTTCCACATCTACTTTATTCATCATTAAAATGGAAATGACAATCATCAAATCCATAGTTAATTCTAAAAGTAAAAAATAGTTCATTTATGTGAAGTTGCTCTCTAAAATCTAATAAATGTAAGGTATTATTCTAATAACTATTTCATTATTACTGCTTTAATCCTGTTTTAGCTTGCCTATTGCTGGTACAAAATAGCCAACATCCACAACTTGTAAGAGAGGTTTAATTTGGCTCACACTTTCAGAGGATTCAGTCTATGGTCAGCTGGATCCAAGGCAAAACCTTCACAATGGAAGGATATG
The DNA here is from genome assembly GCA_004025085.1 of Thryonomys swinderianus. Classification (NCBI taxonomy): domain Eukaryota; kingdom Metazoa; phylum Chordata; class Mammalia; order Rodentia; family Thryonomyidae; genus Thryonomys; species Thryonomys swinderianus. The sequence goes on from PVIC010038789.1 coordinate 5,073, forward strand.
GTATAGCAAAGCTCATCATTTTATGAAACCAGAAAGGAATACAAAGGGACTGTACCAGAGAGGAAAGGGCTAGGGACCAGGTATAGTACCCAAGGTCATGCTTCTGTGATACACTCAGACACATCCGGAAGTACGTTTTACCATTTCAGTGGACAACACCACTCGAGTTGAAATTAAGCTTACTGTCACAAATCCCTGGTCTTTAAGCAGTTATCATTGATGATATACTTTTTTTAATAGTTTATTCATTAGCCCTATTAGTTCAGAAACTTAGAGTTATACTCAGTAGAATTATAGAACTTGGTATATAAACTACTAAGACTATAGAATCAAGGTCATCATTGTATGAGAGTTTATGAAGCCTATATTAAACTTATGTTGCTTGAATTATTAATCAGATCAATATGAATTATTTATTACATTGATTATTGCATTATCATTTTACCCCAAATCTACCATTGTAAAGCAATGGACAATGAACATCTTATAGCTTCTGGGCTTAGGAATAAGGTAAATTAAGTTGAGTGTCTCTGGACCAAGGTCTTTTTGAGGTTACATTTGAGTTGTTGTCTGGGCAAGTGAATATATTTCAAAGTGGAGAGAGCAATCTTCTTCCAAATTCACTGTATAGTTAGTTTCATGTCCCTAACATGGTTCTCTCTGCAAATTTATTTTCCTATACAGTGAATGATGAAAAGGGAAAGAAAAGAGAAATTCACCCTAAATGGAAGCCACAGTCTTTTTATAACAATTTGGCACTGACAGTCCATTATGTTTACATAATAATTAGAAGATTCACTAAATCCATTCTACATACACAAGGTCTTGCCTATCAAAATGCAGGTATTATTGAAAACTATTTTAACAGATGTTTATCATGTTTGTCTTTTAGCCTCCACATTATGAAAAGTTCCTTCACCCTCTCCAAAGGTTACACCTCATTTTATTACAGCGCTGGCTGAAGACCAGGGCCATAGTCATCTATGCCTGGGACAGAAGTAAATGAAGCTTCTTGATGTAGATCCTTAAGGAAAGATCCATAAATGTAGTTCCTTTTGATCTACAGACTTGTAAAACAAAGTTAACAGTTTATTTTTTGTCCTTGCTCCTGACATGGGATGGGGAGACAGCCATAGCATAATTACCATAGACATTCCAGTATGAAAGGATAAAATGAAACTATGAAAACCAGCCAAGAAAACATTACAGTTACTCTAGTAGATCTTAAAACATAGGAAGGAAATTCAGTGGTTCTCAGCTCCATCCTCTGGGCTCTTGTTTCCATGCCCTGAGCCATAATTTTATTTTCATAAAAGACAGAAAATGTATATTGCTGAGCATCAGTCTCAGCCTGCTTACAATTCCGGGGGTCTTATGACCTCCCCAATTCTGTACTAAAACGATTCTCCTCAGGTCAAGCAGGAGGTGAATACATTGTAAAAAAATGTAAAGAACATTGTAATTTTTCTGCCTAATTTTGAGGTTCCATTTCATTAGACTAAAGCTGTATGACTAGTTACCTCCAGATAACTGTCCCTCTCTCTTTTTTGCTTCTGCTGAGCAGCTATGGGACAATACTCTTAAATGTCATAGAAACCCCATTGTTTGATTCAGAGGAGCTGTGTGGCAATCTATTGATTTCATTTTATATAAAGTTCCAAATATCCCAAACTCTGTTAGTAGAGATTCCCATATAAATGCTATTATTTATAAAACACAAGTGAACTATTAACAAAAATATTAATGTATTAACGTCTCCTGAGGAGAGGAAGAGGATGTAGGAGAACAATAGAGGGACTTCAAAGTTATTTTAATTTTACATATATTTTGCTGGATGATAGTCACACTGGTTGTTTTAAAAAGTTTTGTTAAGGTTCAAATAAACGTACACGTGTGTGTATCTTATGGCTTCTTCAGTCACATGATTTATACAGAAGAGCTAAAAAGGAAAAAATTGTAGTCATTAAAATGTAGCGGGGAAGTGGTCTTTGAAACCCAGGGAAGACACAGCACAATTGTGCTTTGAAGTTGAAAGTAGAAAGAAATGTCAGGGAGTGAAACTGTAATGCCATTAAAGCTTGAGTTTTATACAAGTATTAAGTGATTGAACTAAGTTCAATTAAAAGGCTTTGCCTTTTGGCATTCTCTGTTACCTAATAAATAATATTTTTCTAAAAAGAAAAATGGTACAGGAAAATAATATTAACATTCCCATCATCACATCTAAAGAAATATTTTTCTCAGTCTACTCAATTTTTATGTTCAACCTCTCCTTTGTAAAATCAAAGGGAAAAGCATGAACAAAAAGAATTTGGGAACAAGAATCAAGTTATTTTATTGCAAGACTCAAGTTATCTTATTTTGTTCAGAAAATATCCTCAAAAGCAATTATTTTGAACTGTTGGTAAAGCTCACCCAGCTCAATAAGGAAGCAAAGACAAGGGTTTGCTATTTTCCATGTTTAGCTAGGCAAACCATTTCCGAGGTGGTATTATAAAGATGAGAAGGGACATGAAGTTACTTTCCTAAAATACAGTTCTTTTGATTAAAAGTCTTCAGTGGCTCTTTGTTTTCTCAGGGTAAAAGATAAAGCCCTTGTTAAACTGACAGGTGCCATCTTAGTCATCCACTTCATCCCTAAACATTCAGGCCCATATCTTTTCTCTGGTATGAGAACCTGTAGATATAAATGAGTTCTAGAATGTATGATAGATTTTGTAAAATAGGAAATATTGAAAGGGAATGTGGTGGGGGATGTAATGAGGGGAAAGAATAAATATGATTTGGAAAGAAGAAATAGCATGTATATAAGGGGTGAGAGGTTGTGGGTGGGTAGTGATATGGCTAAAAATGAGAATTAACTTCTGTCATATACTGGTATAAATTCCCCCATGTTAAGTGTGATTGTGAGCTATGTATAAAATGTACCAATAAAGAATTCAATTAAAAAAAACATTCAGGTACCATAAGCCACCATCTCATTGCCTTTCAGGAATGTGGTGCATTAAGTTTGTGTTAGTGCTCATGGACATGTTCCCTCTGACACAAAGACCCTTAACTGGATAATGCTTGGTTTGCCTTAAGGTATGGAGGAAATTAAATACTGAAGGAAAGTGTTCTTGTCTTTTCCCCAAATCTGAGGGTAGTTGAGGTTGTGATTGATGGAATTGTGTTGACTTTTCCTCTGAAGCTGTCTATGGGTAGAGGCAGTGTCTTCTTTATAGTTTTGTGTTAATGGTTACATAGGGCTTGTACTTGGTAAATATTTGTTGGCTAAACAGATGGATCTATGTGGTAGATGACTGGAACTGTTTGGAGAGTATTCCACATACAGTATAATGGTACAGGAAACAGGCAGTTTAGTTCAGTGGTGAAACTGCCCAGGACAAGCACTTACTAGCTACAGGTTAATTCACAAGTTATTTGGACTTTCTGGCCTCTTCTCCGTCAATTGTTAAAAAAAAAAAAAGTAATACTATCATTTTCACAGGGCTGTTGAAGTAAGTGCTTAATGAAGTATAGATGGTAAGTACTTAAATAGTCCTGAGACCCAGTGAACAACTCAATGTACTTCATATTGCTGCAGGTAGAGACCACAGAATTCATCAAAGACTCATGAGAACCAACAAAAATAAATGGGTCCAAGAAAGCAATGTCCAACCTCATGTGTGCATTTTCAATACTCCCATTACAGTATTAAACATACTACCTGGAAATTTCATGTTTACTAGTATGTATCTCCATTTTGTCATGAAGATCTGAGAGACTGAATTATCTCTGGGCTCTAATGCTGACACAGACATTCTACAAATATTTGTGGCATAATCAGCAAATTCAGTCTGATAAAGTCACACTGATACGTTTATGGCCTGACTCTAACAGCCTAGACAGAAATAATTGAAGAGGCTTAAAAAAATCACAAACCTAGCTGAAAACTTAGGCATTACAACAACCATATCCTTTATCAGCAATTGCTCTTTGAAATTTTCTCACCGTAAAGGCAAGTTAATTGAGGCCATTATTCACGTGTGTGCATGAGAGGAGTGGGATGAAGTAGAAATGAGACTAATAGAGGTGAAGTCAGGGACAGCAGGACAAGATGCTGCCCCCAGAGGAAGGTCCCTCTGCACAGGGAGTGACTATGGTATTCTGAGTGGGAACCCCAAATGCTGGTGTGGGCGGAGCTCAGGGCACTGGTATGATTTATTGCACATAACTCCCACAGTCTCACATTTCATTCCACAATTCAACAGAAAATAAAATATGAGAAAAGATTAGTGGGTTTTGGGAGATAAGGCAGTGAATTAACAGCTCACTCTTTGGAGAGAACCATATATATCAGTTCAGGATACAAAATTTTTGATAAATGATATCTTCAGGGAATTTTCAGATAAAATAAAAGTTTTTCAATTAGTTTCCTTCAGATAATGTCACTTCCCTCATGTACACACTGTGGTTTATTTTATCTTTCATGTGTAGGCTCATGGCAGATTTAGACAAAGGTGAGAGAACCCAACTTCACTCTCAGGATGCATATTTCACAGTGGTCTGCTGGTTCTTAGACAGGTACCTTCCCCCAGCCAGCCCTGAAGGTGAATTTAAGAAACACCTCTCCGGCTCTTTGGAATGCGAACTTTTTCAGGGCACTGCATCTTGGCAGCAGTACACCAACTGGTAACTGGGAAGCCTGCAGTCTCATCCTATCTCCCAGAAGAGTTGTTACCTCACAGCTAGAGAGCAGTTTACTTACCTAGAGAAATCACAGAACAGTAGAGTTTGAAAGAATTTTGAGCCATCAAATATATACAGGCCTTGGCCAGAGAAGCACATGAAAGAGAGGCATATCACACACACGCTACATCAGAAGTGGCCCCCAAAAGGGATTTGGATTAATTTGTGACTCACTTTCTCTGTCTCATGAGGAAGGAAATCCCAGGTAATTCTGCATGAAAACCAAAAAGTCAAAATAAGATGTTGTCATTCTAGGTGAGTAAGGTCTTTAAGGTGGTGTGATCTTGACCTTACTCATTTTAGGGAACACTTGCACTTTTAGAAAGACTTTGTTTAACCCATTCCTACAACATACTATTTCATTTAATTTTAAAGAATGTTATAAGCTCCAACCTCAGGTATTCATCCTGAATTAGTAAAGCAATGTTGTACATTCATTATGTCTTTTTGAAAACTTAAAAACCATTATAATAAGTTGGTTTAGAGTTGGTTTCTAAAACCCAATAGTCATAGGTTTGAATCTAGTTCTGTTTATTAACTTATGGCATGTTGAAATTATACCACTTTTCCAAGACTCACTGTTTTCTTTCACACATGGGATAAAAATAGTAACTTATCAAAGGTGTTAGTTGTGAGAATTAAATAAGACAAGGCTTGTAAAACTGTCAATATGGTACATGACATATGGTGAGTCTTAGGTAAGTGTTAGCTTTAATCATCATTATTACTACTGTTGCACAGAAATAGCCAAGGCTGAAATATAGTTCATGATACAAAATGTCCTTTGAAAACTAGTGATATAAACAACATTCTGAGAATTCTTTATGTTTACAAATTTGGAAAACTGTCTAAAAAAAGTCAACATTTTTGTAATAAATCATTCATTTTATGTAACCATAAAAATAGAATTTTAAAACTTTACTTGTTAATATTACAGTATATACTTAAAATAGGAGTAGAGAAAACTAAATTTCTTTGGAAGTGGCTGCTGGTTTTGACCAATTTAAACTTAGTACAAACGAATCATTCTTTCCATAATTTGTCAATTTATGGTGTCAATTCTAAATCCCAGAATTTTAAAACAGTATAAAAATGTTAGCCTGGTAATTACATGCCAAAAAATAAACTTTTTACTGTTGTCAGTTCAGAATTATGAACAAATGTTTGATCTCATTGGACCCAGTTTTTGTTCTTTGTAAGATAAAGATTATAATACATTATAGTATTAAAAAGAAAATAATTAGGTTCATTTGGCTTGACAAAAAGCTTTTAGGAGCTGTTTTAATGTACAGTAAGTTTCTCTTAAGTCCAAATTGCTCCAGGTGGTGAAGATAAAGGATGCTAAACTTTCAGGGTCTTTGGACTGGACTGTCTTGGATCTTCTGTACCAGAGCTGATCAAAATATCTTCTGAGCAGCATTGTCTCAAGAACATGTTCTATCGGAACATAGGTTGCATTAGCAAATAAGTTCAGGAAGTGCTGTCCACTAGAATTCTTCCACTTTTTATATGCAGCTTGACTTATGGTATTTATCAAAGGCCAAAAATTCCTTCAGGAGGAAAATCAGTTAACCCTGCATAATGGAGGATTTCTCAAACATGTTTGACCTTAGTCTGCTTAATTCCTTTTCCACTAGAGAGGGTGATACCTGGCCAGGTTGGACATGATTATTATGAGGTCAGTTCATGGATGGTCACCGATCTCAGGCACTTACATACAGACCCATAGCAAGAACTCATCTATGGTTTATCCAGGCATTGATTTTTTTTTAAAGAAAGGGCCAGGAAAGAGAGAGTATATGAGAAGATAAGCAAGTAAGACTGGGGAGAAGATGACATCTGTGTGAACTCTGAGATTTTCTACTCTGAGACACTGAGTGAGGAGGAGAGACTGACAATTGGGTGCACAGGTCCAAATGTCATGAGAGGATTTATGGTGTAAGTACAGCTGCCCTGCATTAATTGAAATATTTAACATCAAAATTTGGATGTCAGAGTTAGAAGGGATGATGAAAACTGACAGTTGATACACATTTACAGGAAAAAATATATATTTTTAAATTCTTTATTGGTACAATTTATATACATCTCACAATCACACATAACATTGGGGAATTTGTACCAGTATATGACACAAGTTAATTCTCATTTTTATCCATATCCCTACCCACCCACACCTCCCCACCCCCTATATATATGCTCTTTTATTTTCTTTCAGAATCCTATTTATTCCTTCCCCTCATTACATTCCCACACCAAATTTCCTTTGGAAACTTCCCATTCTACAAAAGTCATACTTTCAAAAGCTCATTTGCATCTACAGGTGCTCATATCAAAGAAAAGATCTGGTGTTTGCCTATCTGTGATCTATTTATTTCACTTATTAGTGTGTCCTCCAGGTGTATCCATTTGCACATAAATGAATCAATCTTGTTATTCTTTATGGCAGAATAATACTCCATGTTAAAAAAAAAACCACGTCTTCATTATCCACTCTCCATTTGATGGACATTTGGGTTGTTTCCAAAATTGAGTTATCGTGAACTGAGCTGCTATGAACAAAGGTGTACATCTGTCTTTCCAATGTGATTTTTAAAATTCTTTTGGGTATATTCCTAGCAGGGGGATAGCAGGGTCAAATGGGACCCCTAGTCCTAGTTTTCTGAGAAATCTCCACATGTATCTCCACAATGGTTGCACAAGTCTACAATCCCACCAACAGTGGAGAAGGTTCCTTTCTCCCCACAGCTTTTCCAGCATTTATTGTTGGTTGATTTTGTAATCACGGCCATTCTTTTTGGAGTGAGATGAAATCTCAGTGTTGTTTTCATTTGCATCTCTCGAATGACCAATGATGTTGAGCGTTTCTTCATATGTTTCTTAGCTGCTTTGACTTCTGCCTCTGAGAAGTGTCTGTTCATGTCAGATGCCCATTTTTGAGTTGGGTCTTTAAACTCGGGGAGGCTGATCTGTTTGAGTTCTTTATATATTGTAGATAATAGCCCTCTGTCTGATGGACAGCTAGTAAAGATTTTTTTTTTCCCATGTTGTTGGTTGTCTTTTAGCAGTGCCAGTGACTTCTTTTGCTGTGCAGAAGCTTTTCAGTAGGATGAGATCCCATTTGTTGACTCTTTCTGCTAGTTCTTGTGCTATAGAGGTTTTATTCATAAAGTCTCTGCCTAAGCAATTCTAAGCAACCACGACATGGCAGGAGGTTTTACAATCCCCAGTTTAAAACTCTCCTATAAAGCCACTGTGATAATAACTACATGGTATTGGTAAAGTAACAGACCTGAGGACCAGTGAATAGATTAGAAGATCCAGAAACAACCCCAGATACATGAAGCCACCTTATCTTTGACAAAGGAGCCAAACACCCTCAATGGAAGAAAGACAGCCTGTTTAACAAATGTTGCTGGAAAAACTGGGCTTTAACCTGGCAAAAACTAAAGCTAGATGTATCTCTTTTACCATGCACAAAACTAAATTCACAATGGATTCGAGACTTAAACATTAAAACAGAAACAATAAGCCTGCTAGAGGTTAGGCAAAACTCCAGGAAAAATATTTTAGGATAAAAGGAGAATGAGACTGCCATAGAAATATCAGAATTACATTTAAAGAATGGGCAAAGAGAAAGTATAAGTTGATGTCTCTTGAATGGACATCTCTACACTATTTTTCTCATGTTATTGTAATTGACTAGAAATACTTTTTCTCTTAGCAAACAGCAAAAAGTCAGGAAGCTATTAATGTATCTGAAATCAAACAGTCAGACTTACAGCAGAGGTTTTTTTTGATTCTCACTTAGTCCATTACACAATATATACTATTAATGTACCCTCATGCACACGGCCCTCTCTTAGGTTTTCTTCCTTCAAAAAATGTACAACTATGGTGCAGAACACTGAAATAATAGTGCTGAATGTTGAGTGTGAGTTTTAAATTCTATAGGCACTAGGTGATTATCACTGGATATTTTTACTCATGTTTTAGAGCCAATAAAAATCAGCAAAACTCTTAATCTAACCTCAGAATAATGAGCCTATTACTCAGAACCACTGTAATAAGTTAGAGGTAAGTATTTTAGTAAAGAGATAAAGCCAGAGATGTTGATCACTTTTGAAACTTACTATATAAAATTTTCCTCAGGTAAAATTCCTTTAAGGAATTTTAGTGTGTTAAATTAGAAATTAAGCAAGGAAAAGCTGTCTGAAATATATGTAAATATATTTACACACAGATACACTCACATATTTATATTATAATAATGACAATAAAATTCACTAGCCAGAAGCAAAGTACATCTAGATGTGATCTTCATCATGTACACACTGCCAGTTTTTAGACTTGATTTTGCTTGTTTTCACATAGGATACTTTCCATCTCCAATAAAACAAAATTCTTGTATTTTGAAAAAAAGAAGTGCTGAGAATGGTCATGCTAATGTGTGCAGTGAAAAGTGTCAGATCAAAACCAGTTGTTTTGGTATTTTGAACTGTTTTAGACAAAATTGGATGCTGATCTAATTATTAATGCAAAAACATTTTAAAAAGAAATAACTAGGATTCTTGTAGCACATTTTCATGCATTACTAATAACTAGACAATTTTTCTTGAAAAAAATGTAGCAGTGTCGATTACAAATAAACACTGCAGAGCAATTTTATTATTTACAAACTATACTCTTTTATGTAAATTTATGTCTCTTGTTGAGTAGTTTTCCTTCAACTATGGTAAATTTTCTCAAATAATAATAAGCCCCCATTCTGAGCCATATCAGTTTCCTGAGGCTGCTTTAATACAAGAACAAACTTTGGGTGGATTCACAGAAATTTGTTTGAGAATTCTGGAGGCTTGCAGTCTGAAATCAAGGTATTGGGAGAACCACATTCTTTTTGCTGATTTAGGGTGAGAAAATCATGTTCAGTTTTCCTTTTTTTCATAGAAGGACTTCGGTTATGTTGGACATGACTACTAAATCAGTTCACTGATTGGTTTGATCCATTCTAATCTTGGTACCTTCATACAAGACAAGGAACACAAAGAAGCTTGTCTTTCTTGCTTGCTTTGCTACCTTCTGCCCTGGCCACCATGAACTCTTCCTCCTCTGTGAGGCCTGTCTCACATGCCATCTTACCTTGGACCAGCCAATTATGTACTGAGATCTCTGCAAACTGTAAGCTAAAACAAACCTTTCCCACTTTAATGTTGGGTGTCAGGTATTTTGTCTCAGCAACAACAGAAGAGTAACTAAGATACCTACAAATTGAAGAAAAGTATGATATAGTGTATTTTTTTCATTTAAACTCTTTTCTTCTAATAAAAGCCTAGAGATTCCCTTCTGCTTTTCCATGTGAGTTATTAAGTCCTTGTCAGTTTATTGTAGGGTTTGCCAATATTGGTTGGACTTTGGAAATTTAGGTGTTCTTTTGTTGTGACCTGGGCATGAAATTTTAAGTTTTTCCTGTCTGTTCTAACACAGGACTAAGTAGGACAACCTGTAAATTAGGGATCATCTAAAATTTATAATTTGACTACATATTATTTGAATACATTTCTCTGCTCTAATGTTTCCATCTCCTCTTGCTTTTTTCCTTTCATATCTTAGTCTTTATGAACACTACAACATATGTGCTTTAGAATTCTACTTAAGAAAACTAGAAGGACAATATGGGGATGAAAAGACCATTGAACATATAAAGGAATTATGATTTCTATCAGAGAAACATTTAGTTGCAATCATTGGTGGCTAAAATCAAGTAAACATTTTCTGTTGATTTCAGAATTGGGCTTCTTTGAGACAAAGAGAATCAGCTTAGAAAGCCAGCTCTAAAGAGTGTTAGAGATGTCAGAGGGCAGCAAGCCTGGAGAGAGTCCCACAAATGTGATGATAAGGGGAATTATATCCTTTTATAGTAAAATATGAATATGAAAGACTAGAAGCTTAATATTTTAAAACAATAGATATGTTTTTGATTGATTATAGTTTAGAGAATACAAGCACATAAATATTTGAATAATAAATTAGCTATTAGTTATGGTTTGGTATTATTAGAGTAACATTCAGAATGCTATTTTCTAGCATTGTATCTAACATTCATTCACCCTTTTAAATGGGAATGTGTGCACATTTATGACATTTAGTGAATTTATGACTCTGTGCATGTATTTCAGTACCTCAAAGCTAAGATTATCTGCTTCACAACACTGTTTTAACTTTCTCTCTTTTTCTATTCAGTCGAAAAGAAATTTAACATATTGGAAAAAAACATTACTATTTGAAGTTTTGTACAAGGTAATAAAAATTATATTCTTTAAATAAGGACTTAGGAAAAGGCTACTCTGAAAATGTTGGATAAAATAAGGGAAAAACTCAGAACAATTATTAAAACTTCTTTTACTTGATTGCTGAGCTAGATTATTGGTTGCAGTCCTTTTCTTTTTCATACCACGAACCATTGATATGTAACATGGTTATGTCAATTCTAATCAAAGTTCTCAGAATCTAATATGTCATATAACAATAACATCACAGGTGTTCAAGTCATGATTTGTTACTTAAAGATGTCCCTTACAGAGTGAATTTTATTTAGTTGGGCTGTTTCTGCAAAGGAGAACATATTAGAAAGGATTCCTATAAGATTCCAAAAAAGAAGAAAAAGACAGGAGACAAGTTCTCAGAAAAAGCATATTAATAATATATTAGAAGACCTCTGAAGGGCTATATTCCTTAGAGACATGGCCATTTATTGGACATATTGGCCTTTAAAGTCATTTTATTTTTAAGTTTAAATAGAGATCTATGAGAAATGATGTTTTGAATTCCAGAATCAAGTACAACCTTTTATATTGTTAATCTTTCTTGAAGTATAAAAGGATCAGAATAAAGAGAAAGTTATTTCATCTTAAATTCAGTCTCATGTACACTTTTTCTTTTTAACTCACCTTCTTTTATGAATACTACCTATGAGGGAGGTATCATACAGAATACAAACTAAGTGACATAATTCCTAAGTGTAGGAGTCTATAATACATGTAAAGTGATTATATATGAATAATGTTATGCTTAGGGAAGGACAGCAATATTTTCAGTCCACTTTAAATTAACAAATTTAACTTCATGAAAGCAGAAGCCATTTTTACTTTGCTTATTTATATATCTGCAACATGCAGACATTGCCTTTTGAATATTTAAAGATATTTAAGGTTTTTCTGAATGAAAAATATGCAAAACAGATAAAGAAATCATAGGTGTCATTAAAAGGAAGATTACATTTTTTTGTTTGTTTTTTGTTTTTTGAGACAGGGTCTCGCTTTGCAGTTCAGGCTGGCCCTGAGCTCACTATGGAGCCCAGGCAAGCCTTGAACTCAGCAATCCTCCTGTCTCTGCCTCCCGAGTGCTGGGATTACAGGCGTGAGCCACCACGCCCAGCACGGAAGATTACATTTTTAACTGGAAAATATACTAACAATACCCTGGAATAATTAAAAATTAAAATCAACTTTGAATAACAGGATTTGGATAAAATAGACAAGTGGAATGCATATGGATGTATATGTATATAGGTGTATATGGATTGAAAGATTTGTTTGTAGAGATAACCACACAAAATCAAAGTAGAGAGTATGAA
>PVIC010038790.1:0-17437 GCA_004025085.1 Thryonomys swinderianus
CTTTTCAGTAGAATGAGATCCCATTTGTTGATTCTTTCTGCTAGTTCTTGTGCTATAGAGGTTTTATTCATAAAGTCTCTGCCTAAGCCAATGTTTCCAAGAGTGTTACCTACCCTGTTTTTCAGCAGGCTTATTGTTTCTGTTTTAACGTTTAAGTCTCGTACCCACTGTGAGTTTAGTTTTGTGCATGGTGAAAGAGATAGGTCTACCTTTAGCTTTTGGCAGGCTAAAGCCCAGTTTTTCCAGCAACATTTGTTAAAGAGGCTGTCTTTCTTCCATTGGGGATGTTTGGTTCCTTTGTCAAAGTTAAGGTGGCTTAGTGTATCTGGAGTTGTTTCTGGGTCTTCTAATCTATTCCACTGGTCCTCGGGTCTGTTACTTTGCCAGTACCATGCAGATTTTTTCACAGCAGCTTTATAATAGAGTTTTAAATTGGGGATTGTAATACCCCCTGCCATGTCGTGGTTGCTTAGAAATGACTTTGCTATTCTAGGTTTCTTGTGTTTCCTTGTGAATTTTTGTATTATTTTCTATAACTCTGTGAAGTATACCATTGGAATTTCAATTGGAATTGCATCGAATCTATATAGTAGTTGTGAGAGTATAGGCATTTTGACGATGTTGGTTTTCCTGACCAAGGAACAAGGGATATCTTTCCACTTTCTAGTTTCCTTTTCTATCTCAGTTTTCAGAGTCATATAGTTTTCAGAGTAGATGTCTTTCACTTCCTTTGTTAAGTTGATTCCTACATATTTCATTTTTCTCGGTGCTACTGTGAAAGGGATTCACTCCCTAATTTCTCTTTCAATGAGTCTGTTGTTTGTGTAGACAAAGGCTGTTGATTTTTGAGCATTGACCCTATATCCAGCAACACTACCAAATTTGGTAATGAAGTCTAGCAATCTCTTGGTTGAGTTTTTAGGATCCTCTAGATAGAGTATCATTTCATCAGCAAATAATGACAGTTTAACTTCTTCCTTTCCTATCTTTATTTCTGTTATATTTTGTCCTGCCTGATTGCTATGGCTAATGTTTCCAGCACTGTATTAAACAAGAGTGGTGACAATGGGCATCCTTGTGTCATTCCTGACCTTAGTGTAAAAGTTTTCAGTTTTTGCCCATTAAGTACGATTCTGGCTGTTGGTTTCTCATAAATAGCTTGTAATAAATTGACATAAAGTCCATCGATTCCAATTCTCTGTAGGGTTTTGATCATAAATGGGTGTTGGATTTTGTCAAGTGATTTTTCTGCATCTATTCAGAAAATCATATGGTTTTTGTTCTTTAGTCAGTTAATATAGTGTATTACATTAACTGATTTACATATGTTGAACCAGCCTTGCATCCCTGGGATAAATCCAACTTGATCGGGGTGTATGATTTTCTTGATACCTCTCTGTATTCTGTTTGCCAGTATCTTATTGAGGATTTTTGCATAAATGTTCATTAGTGAGATTGGCCTCTACTTTTCTTTTTTGGTGGGATCTTTCCCTACCTTTGGAATCAAGGTAATGGTTGCTTCAAGGAATGATTTGGGGAGTACTGCTTCCCTTTCGATTTCATTAAAGAGATTGAGAAGTACTGGTATTAACTCTTCTTTAAAAGTTTTGTTGAATTCAGCAGTGAAGCCGTCAGGACCAGGGCTTTTCTTTGTTGGTAGGTTTTTTAATACATTTTCAATTTCCCAGATTGATGTCGGGTTAACATTTTTATATCCTCTTCATTCATCTTTGGAAGTTCATATGAGTCTAGGAATCTATCCATTTCTTCTAGATTTTCCATCTTCTTGGAGTATAGATCTTCAAAATATGTGTTTATGATCCTTTGGACTTCTTCTGGGTCTGTGCTGATTTCCCCATTTTCATTCCTTATAGCATGGATTTGAGCCTTTTCCTTCCTTGGTTTTGATAAGGTTGGTTAAGGGTCTGTCAATCTTATTTATCCTTTCAAAGAACCAATTATTTGGTTCATTGATTCTTTGTATTGTTCTCTTTGTCTCCACTGCATTAATTTCTTCTCTGATCCTTATAATTTCCTCTCTAGTATGTGCTTTGGGTTTGTTTTGCTCCTCTTTCTAGTTGTCTGAGGTTCATCATTACATTGTTTATTTCAGTTTGCTCTATTTTCCGAGTGTAGGCATTCACTGCTATGAATTTCCCTCGCAGAACTGCTTTCATTGTGTCCCGTAAATGCCTGTATGTTGTGCTGGGGTTGTCGTTTAGTTGTAAGAACTGTTTAATTTCTTCCTTAATTTCTTTTGTGGCCTATTGGTTGGTTAACAGAGTGTTGTTCAATTTCCAGGTGTTTGTGAGGATCTTGGAATTTCTTCTGCTATTCAACTCCAGTTTCAAGGCACTATGGTTTCAGAGTATGCAGGGGATAACTTTTATTCCTTTGCATCTACTTAAGCTTGTTCTATGGACTAGAATGTGATCTATTTTGGAGAATGATCCATGAGCAGCTGAGAAGAAGGTATATTCTCACTTTGAAGGGTGAAAAATTCTGTAGGCATCTAATATGTCTATTTGTTCCAAAGTTTGACTTAGCTCAAGTATTTCCTTATTGATTCTTTGTCCAGTTGATCTGTCAATTTGTGACAATGGAGTATTAAAATCCCCTACTACTATTGCATTCATGGATAACTGGCTTTTGATGTCCAGTAATGTTTGTTTCATATAGTTGGGTTTGTTAGAATTCGGTGCATAAATATTTATGATTGTTATTTTGTTCTTTTGAATAGTTCCTTGTACAAGAATATAGTGAGCTTCTTTATCTCTTTTAATCAGTTTGGGATTGAAATCTATTTTGTCTGCAAACAAGATAGCCACTCCTGCTTTTTTGCAGTTTCCTGTGGCATGGAGGATTGTTTTCCAACCTTTTATTTTCAGTCTATGGGTTTCCTTCTGAATTAGGTGTGTTTCCTGTATGCAGCCGATTGTAGGATCTTGCTTCTTAATCCAATCTGCTAGTCTGTGTCTTTTAATTTTCCCATTGAGGCCATTGACATTAATAGTTATGATTGAAATGGACATATTCAAAGCTGCCATATTTCCCTGTTCTTGTTTCTTTTCTTCTTTGCTTTTCCCCTTTTCTATTTAGTTTTTTATTTGCCCCAATGAATTCACTCTCCTGGGTCTCGTGGGCATGCAGTTTTCTGTGTTTTTTTCCAAGATGTTCTTTAGGAGGTTTTGGAGTATAGGTTTCGTATTTGTGACGTTTTTCAAGTGTTCTTTATCATGGAAGTGTCTTATTTTCCCGTCTACTCTGAAAGATAATTTTGCAGGATACAACAGTCTAGGTTGGAGGTTGTTTTCCTGCAATGCTTGAAATATTTCCATCCATGCTCTCCTTGGACTGAGTTTTTATGTTGAAAAGTCTGCTGTGATCCTAATGGGCTTCCCTTTGTAGGTGATTTTCTTCCTTTCTCTCACTGCTTTTAGTATTTCATTCTTTTGTTGTACATCTGGAACCTTGATAATTATGTGTCTATGTGTAGCCATTTTTATGTCACGGTGATTTGGAGTCTGATAGGCCTCATTTATCTGTATGTCTATCTTTTCCTGTGAAGTTTTCTGTTGCTCTATCTGACAATAGCTTTTTTTATGTCCTTTACACTGTCTCCTGCTTCCTCAGTGACTCCAATCAGTCTTATGTTATTTTTCTTTTAGTCATCTTGAAGCTGTTGAATTGATTTCTCATGGTCCCTTGCTCTTTTCCATAGATTATACCTTTCCTGCTCGTTGGGTGCTATGCTGTCCTCTAGGTGTCAGATTCGGTTCTCTGCTTCATTCATCCTACTGCACAAGCTTTTGTTCTCCTTCATCATTCCCTGGAGCTCTGCTTGAAGCTGTTTAAAAGTTTCTATTCCTTCTGTTAACTTGGATTCTAACATCTCACTGATCTCTTCTTTAATGATGTATCTCACTGAGGACAGTATCTCTGTTTTGATCTCAGAGATGAGTTCTGATTTCCATTTTACTAGATCTGCTTTAGTTATAATCTCTAAGAGTCCTGGTGTTCGAGTTTCAGTTTGCCCTATTTCCCTTTTCTCTGAATTTCCCTGTGGTGTTGATGTTTGTGTCTGGTTTTTTTTGTGTGTATTTTCTCATTTCTACTCTTTCGTTTTTATTAATACTCTTCTTTGATGACAGTGCAATGTTTGTTGCAAATCTATTTCTATTATCTGGGGCCGTTTGGATTCAGAACTTTCCTGGGGTGTCTTCCTTGATTCTGTAATGGCCCTTGAGAATTCTCACTTCTGACACTTCATGGGAGGTATTTGAGCAGAACAATCACATCATGTTTGCTACCATAATACAATAAATGCCTATATCAGTATCAAACACAGTAAATAAGATGAGAAGCTTTGTTAAATTCTATTCTGGAGACTTTGAGCTTATGAGTTACCTCTGTGTCCCTATGCCAAAATTTAGAATTAATCAGCAACATGCATACCACATACAGATCATAAATGTAGCCCCCGAACCCTTTGGGGATAAAAGGTCACTGGGGAATCAGGGAGGTAGGGACACATGAGGAGAATGAAATAGGGTTATCAGATTTAGGAAGATCACCTATACCCTAGAACCTCATATATGCCAGCAGGTACTACAGGATAAAAGGGCATATTTACAACAGTGCCAAATGTATGCTGTGAGACCGTTGGCGGCTTTGCACAATTCTTTATAATAGTACAGAAGAAGAAATAGGGCAGCCTAAGAATCTTTTACTTGTGGGTATTGCTTCTGACAGGAAGATAGGAGAGGGTGTGTGGACAAGAGGTGAATAGAGGGATCTAGGAGTAGATGGCAAAATAGAAGCTAGATTCCCCCCCCCCCTTTTTTTAATCCTGCCTGGTGTCTCAGTGCAGCTCCAGGAGCACGCCTCCTGTGGAAGAATGCAGGAGATGGCTCCAGCTCCGCTAGGGCCTGGGTCCTCACAATGTAGCTCCGGAGTGGGGTTTTGGCTGGGCGGAAGCCCTCAACCCTCTGTGGTGCAGCTGGAACCCAGGGTCCGTACCTGAGTCCTCACTGCACAGCTCCGGGATACAGTGGGCCGCTCAGCTCCCTTCAGTCCACCGGAAATGACCCGCTGCGGCCAGCAGCCTGGTCCATGCGCGCTGCTCCCTTCAGTCCACTGGAAACGGCCCAGCGCAGCCCGCAGCCGGGTGCGTGCGTGCTGCTCCTTTCAGTCTGCCCCCTTCTTTTAAATTGAATTCTTTATTGCTACAATTTATATACATCTCAAAATCACGTATAACATTGGGGAATTTGTACCAGTATATGACAAAAGTTGATTCTCATTTTTACCCATATCCCTACCCACCCACCCCTCCTCACTAACTTTATACATGCTCTTTTATTTTCTTTCTGTATTATATTTATTCCCTCCCCTCATCACATTCGCACACCAAGTTTCCTATAGAAATTTCCCACTCTATAAAAGCTGTCATACTTTCTAGAGCTCATTTGCATCTAGAGGTTTTCATACCAAAGAGAAGATCTGGATATTGTCTATCTGTGATCTATTGACTTCACTTATTAGTATATCTTCCAGGTGTCTCCATTTGCACCTAAATGGTTCAATCTTGTAATTCTTTATGGCATAGTAATACTCCATGTAAAAAATAAAAACCCCACATCTTCTTTATCCACTCTCCAGTTGATGGACACTTGGGTTGTTTCCAAGATTGAGCTATCACAAACTGAGCTGCTATGAACAAGGGTGTACATCTGTCCTTCCAATGTGATTTTTTAAAATTTTGGGGTATTTTCCTAGCAGGGTGATAGCCGGGTCAAATGGGACCCCTAGTCCTAGTTTTCTGAGAAATCTCCACACGGATTTACACAATGGTTGCACAAGTCTGCAATCCCAGCAACAGTGGAGAAGGGTTCCTTTCTCCCCACAGCCATGCCAGCATTTATTGTTGGTTGATTTTGTGATTGCGGCTATTCTTTGTGGAGTGAGATGAAATCTCAGTGCTGATTTCATTTGCATCTCTCGAATGACCAGTGATGTTGAACATTTCTTCATATGTTTCTTAGCTGCTTTGACTTCTGCCTCTGAGAAGTGTCTGTTCATTTCAGATGCCCATTTTTGAATTGGGTCTTTAAACTTGGGGAGGCTGATCTGTTTGAGTTCTTTATATATTGTCAATAATAGTCCTTTGTCTGATACCCAGCCAGTAAAGATTTTTCCCATGTTGTTGGTTGTCTTCCAGAAGTACCAGTGAATTCTGTGGCTATGCAGAAGCTTTTCAGTCGAATGAGATCCCATTTGTTGATTCTTTCTGCTAGTTCTTGTGCTATAGAGGTTTTATTCATAAAATCTCTGCCTAAGCCAATGTCTCTAAGAGTTTTACCTAGCCTGTTTTCCAACAGGCTTATATTTTCTGATTTAGTGTTTAAGACTCGTATCCACTGTGAGTTTAGTTTTGTGCATGGTGAAAGAGATAGGTCTAGCTTTAGCTTTTGGCAGGCTAGAGCCCAGTTTTTCCAGCAACATTTGTTAAAGAGGCTGTCTTTCTTCCATTGGGGATGTTTGGCTCCTTTGTCAAAGATAAGGGGGTTTAGTGTATCTGGAGTTGTTTCTGGGTCTTCTAATCTATTCCACTGGTCCTCAGGTCTGTTACTTTGACAGTACCATGCAGTTTTTTATCACAGCGGCTTTATAGTAGAGTTTTAAATTGGGGATTTTAATACCCCCTGCCATTTCATGGTTGCTTAGAATTGCTTTTGCTATTCTAGGTTTCTTGTGTTTCCAGATGAATTTTTGTGTTATTTTCTCTAGCTATGAGAAGTATACCATTGGAATTTCAATTGGAATTGTATTGAATCTATATAGTAATTGTGGGAGTACAGCCATTTTGACGATGTTGGTTCTCCCGACCCAGGAACAAGGGATATCTTTCCACATTCTGTTTTCCTTTTCTATCTCAGTTTTCAGAGTCTTATAGTTTTCAGAGTAGATGTCTTTCACTTCCTTTGTTAGGTTGATTCCTAGATATTTCATTTTTCTGGGTGCTACTTTCAAAGGGATTGACTCCCAATTTCTCTTTCAGTGAGTGTGTTTTTTGTGTAGACAAAGGCTCTTGATTTTTGAGCATTGACCCTGTATCCAGCAACACTACCAAATATGGTAATTAACTCTAGCAATCTTTTGGTTGAGTTTTTAGAATCCTTTATATAGAGTATCATATCATCAGCAAATAATGCCAGTTTAACTTCTTCCTTTACTACCTTTATTCGTTTTATATCTTTGTCCTGCCTGATTACTATGGCTAATTATTCCAAGACTATATTGAACAGGAGTGGTGACAATGGGCATCCTTGTCTCTTTCCTGACTTTAGTGCAAATGGTTTCAGTGTTTGCCCATTGAGTATGATGCTGGCTGTTGGTTTCTCATAAATACCTTGCACTAAATTGAGATAAAGTCCATTGATCCCAATTCTCTGTAGAGTTTTCATCATAAATGGGTGTTGGATTTTGTCAAATGCTTTTTCTGCATCTATTGAAATAATCATATGGTTTTTGTCCTTGATTCTGTTAATATAGTGGATTACATTGATTGGTTTATGTATGTTGAACCATCCTTGCATCCCTGGGATAAATCCGACTTGATTGGGGTGTATGATTTTTCTTGATAACTCTCTGTATTCTGTTTGCAAGTATCTTATTGCAGATTTTTGCATCGATGTTCATTAGAGAGATTGGCCTGTAGTTTTCTTTTTTTGTGGGATCTTTCCCTGCCTTTAGAATCAAAGTGATGGTTGCTTTAAGGAATGATTTGGGGAGTACTGCTTCCCTTTCAATTTCATTAAAGAGATTGGGAAGTACTGGTATTAACTCTTGTTTAAAAGTTTTGTAGAATTCAGTAGTGAAGTCATCAGGACTAGGGCTTTTCTTTGTTGGTAGTAAACCATCTTATCTTTGACAAAGGAGCCAAATATCCGCAATGGAAGAAAGACAGCCTCTTTAACAAATGTTGCTGAAAAAACAGGGCTTTAGCCTGCCAAAAGGTAAAGCTAGACCTATGTCTTTCACCATGCACAAAACTAAACTCATAGTGGATACGACACTTAAACATTAAAACAGAAACAATACGCCTGCTGGAAAACATGCTAGGTAATACTCTTGGAGACCTTGGCTTAGGCAGAGACCTTATGAATAAAACCTCTATAGCACAAGAACTAGCAGAGAGAATCAACAAATGGGATCTCATTCTACTGAAAAGCTTCTGCACAGCAAAAGATGTCGCTGGCACTGCTAGAAGACAACCAACAACATGGGAAAAACACTTTACTAGCTGTTTATCAGACAAAGGGCTATTTTCTAGAATACATAAAGAACTCAAACAGATCAGCCTCCCCAATTTTAAAGACCCAATTCAAAAATGGGCATCTGAAATGAACAGACACTTCTCAGAGGCAGAAGTCATAGTAGCCAAGAAACATATGAAGAAATGTTCAACATCACTGGTCATTCGAGAGATGCAAATGAAAACAGCACTGAGATTTCATCTCACTCCAGAAATAATGGCCTCAATCACAAAATCAACCAACAATAAATGCTGGCGTGGCTGTGGGGAGAAAGGAACCCTTCTCCACTGTTGGTGGGATTGCAGACTTTTGCAAACATTGTGTAGATCCGTGTGGAGATTTCTCAGAAAACTAGTACTAGGGGTCCCATTTGACTCGGCTCTGTTCCTGCTGGGAATATACCCAAAAGAATTTTAAAAGCACATTGGAAAGACAGATGTACACCCTTGTTCATAGCAGCTCATTTCGTGATAGCTCAATCTTGGACACAAGCCAAATGTCCAACAACTGGAGAGTGGATAAAGAAGATGTGTTTTTTTTTAATAAAATCGAGTATTACTCTGCCATAAAGAATGACAAGATTGATCCATTGATGTGCAAATGGAGACACCTGGAGGATATACTAATAAGTGAAGTCAATAGATCACAGATAGACAAATTCCAGGTCTTCTCTTTGACATGAACACCTGTAGATTCAAATGAGCTCTAGAAAATATGATAGGTTGGGAGTGGGAAATTTCCATAGGAAACTTGTTTTGGGAATGTGATGAGGGGAAGGAATACATATGATACAGAAAGAAAATAAAAGAGCATTTATAAAGTGCGTGAGGAGGTGTGGGTGGGTAGGGATATGGGTAAAAATGAGAATTAACTGTGTCATATACTGGTACAAATACCCAATGTTATAGGTGATTTTGAGATGTATGTAAATTGTACCAATAAGGAATCCATTTAAAGAAATGTAAGTGTTCAATTCATGAAAAGACAGGAAAAATATTTACATGCATAATATTGAGTGAAGGGGCCAATCTGAAAATTATACGTACAATACAATCCCAGCTATTGAGAGTGTAGAAAAGGCAATAGTTAATATGTGCAGATATAATAGAAAGATCAGTGGTTGTCAGGTTTGGAGGAGAGGGATATATTAAAAAGGAGAACATAGTGGAGTTTTAGGATAGTGAAACTATTCTGTATGAAAGTATAATTATACATAAATGTCATTGTACATTTGTCAAAAACAGATTATATAACATTAAGAATGAAACTTTCAAATGAACTACAGACTGAGTGAGACCGACTTGTCATAGTAAATTCATCAGTTGTAAGAAGAAAATGAAACCACTGATTGGGAGAGTCTGTGCCTATATAAAATCAGGATACATTAGAATTCTCTGTATTTTTCACTTGATTTTATGGTAACTACAAAAATGACCATTATAAATGTTACAATGAAATTTATATACTTAAGGGTTAAAATAGGTGTCATTTTTCTCAAATTAGTAATAAGGCCAGGGTCCCCCTTAGCACTCCTGTTCATTACCATACTCGAAGTCTCAGCTAGTGAAATAAGACAAGTGAAAAAATAAAATGCACAGGGTGAGAGGAAGCAAACAACTTTGTTTGAAGCCAACATGATTATGTAGAAAATACCAAAGAATTAAAAAGAAGTCAAAAACAGACCATCAGCAATGAAACAACTCCCAGAGCTGCTAAGTGTTTAAAAGAAGGCTGTAAGATACTCCACGGAAGTTGGTCATCTAAGGTTGCCATAGTATAGATTCTGCATCACAGGAAAGAATCCCTGGGACTCAAAATGTAACACACGATCCAATTTTTGTTGGCTCCAAAAATGCACTAATTATGTATAAATGTAGCAAAATGTGTGTAAGATTCTAAATGAGGAGAACTGCAAACCTCTGATGAAAAAAATTTAAAAATTTAAATAAATGGGGAGCTATTCCACTGTTGTGGAGAAATGTGTTCAATGTTAAAATGTCAGTTCTCCCTTACTTGATCTACAAATGTAATACAATTGCAATTCAAGTTATTAAAATTTTAAAAAGTATATCATAAAGTTGAAGTTAAGTGGAATTTTAAAATAATTCATATCCCTAATTTATTAAATAAGAAAGAAGTTGAGTACAAAAGGAGATGATGATGGATTAAGTGGACCAATGACTCATGAATGGTCCTTTAAAACCCAGGCTGTTGCAAGATTTCTCTTATATTAGATATCCAAACACATCAAAAAGAGCAAAAATAAAAGATGATAGGAAAAAAGGAAGTAGATCTTTTTAAAAGGAGAAAGGGATCAAAAGATGAAGGGAGTACAGAGACAGAGAATTAAAAAGTAATTAAGAACTGTTACTTATATGGGAACCATCTTCACACAAAGAATGCAAAAATTGTGTAGTGTAAATACAAAAAAAAAAGAAGGAAGGAAATCAATAGATAGATGGAGAGCATAAAGGGAAGGCAAAGGAAATGAAATATGAATTATACTGTATTACATACATGTACCCCACATGAAATATAAATACTGTGAACTACAAACACATGCAAACAAAATTTTAAAAATAATTATAACAAAAAACCTCAACCATATCGATAACTACATTAAATGTCATTGTTCTCAAGGCTTCAGTTCACAGAGACTATAAAACTGAATTAAACAAATGGCTCTTTAAATACAAAGACATAGGCTGAAGCTAAGGAATGGAGTATAAAGAAAGTATAACAGGACAATTGACTGAGCAGACATCACTTCCATATAAGTATGTTTATCTAAAAATACAACTTGCATTACAATAAGGATTATAAAATGTAAAGAAGACAAACCAATATATGATTAAAATTTGACGTTAATATTTTCTCAAAAATTAATATAAAAGTAGAAAAAAAAAGAAGACCTACAGATTTTGTTTTAATTTTCTGTCATTGATATCACAGGGTACTCCTTCCCAGGAGAAAGATAGATACTGGATACTCCTGAAACACTACTGAAAACTTCTGCAGTAGGCTCAAGTCTCTTGCCCAGTGTACAATGTAGGCCTGAGGAAAAATAAACTAATAGAACTGAGAGACAGAAAGCAGGGTGCCAGGATGACCAATACCAGTAGAACCTAAAAATATGCTGGCCAGTGAGGTTAATTGGTAGTCAAGTGGGATAAAGATGATGTATGTGCAAAGGTAGTACTATATGCAATAAAGTGCAGTTGTGTGATTTCTATGGCAACTGATGGAAGCACGGCTTGTGAAGGGCAAGACAAAGCACTCTTACATTAGGAAGAGAATAAACAAAATATATGGTAGTAATTAGAACATTGTCCTCAAAGTTAAGAAGGTTTCGTTGTGGGAATGCAATCTGGGTACAAGTCTCTCTGACCTTGTCATTTATGCTTCACCCAAACTTTTTTCTCAAAACAAGCTAATTGCGGGGTTAACTCTTTACAGCCTACACTGCTTCCAGCTTTCTTTGGGGCATAATAAATAGGGCAGTCTCCTACAGATAGATATTAAATACTATATATATGTAAAATAAGGAACTGACATACATTTATTATGAGAACTAAAAATAAAAACTGACAATATCAAGTACTAACATCACAAACTCTCAAAGATTGCTGGTGGCCAACAACAGTCATATGCGACTATCTCAGCTAGTGAGCAAGCTGACTTAGGAGGACTGATGTTTGATGCTGCCTAGGTAAATTAGCAAGACCCTCTCTGAAAAATATATTGCCAGTGATAATGGAAAATAGATTAATCATTTCAGCAAACAGTTTGGCCTATTTTTAAACCTTGCTAATAACTTAGCAGTCCTTCCTCTAGATATCTACCACTCTAATAAAAGTATACGTTCATAAAAGCATATTTGAAAATGCATACAGCAGCTTTACTCATCACAGTCCTAAACTGAAAATAAAGGACTGATCAAACATTGAGTGGATGGAGAGATGTCAGTGCAGATAAATATTACTGCACAACACAAACAACCAAGCAAAGATACACAGAGCAATGTGAAGCAATATCATAAGCCAAAAGCCACACATCTTTTGATTTTCTCTTTATAAGACTTTATAGAAAAAAGGCAAACCAATAACACCAAAAATTATAATAGTGGTTGCGATCGGTTGCAGGCTGGGAAGATAGGATAATCACAGGGACACAAGAAAAGTAGTGAGATAAGGGGAATATGCTAATATTTATAATGGTTATTACATGGTTGCATATATTTATTAACATGCTAGCAAGGTACAGATGAAGAGATGAGTTTGTAGTGTGTAAATTAAGCCTACATATAAGGAGATAGTAAAGACATTCTAAGAAGGAGAGTTATACTTCCTCCACTGCAGAATCTTCACTGTGAAGCTCAAGAGAAGAGCATGGTGATATAGCTGGGCAATATATTTGTCCTTCCAGTGGAGAGTTTAGATTTATACCTTGAGCAATGCAGAGAAGGAGGCCATCCCATGGATTCCACTGACTTAATAAGCAGCTTCAGTTCCCTGCTCAAGCCAGAACAAATATTGGTTTTCCACACTTCTTATAACAGTTAAACTTACTTGTTAACTTGATGGAGGAAAAAAAGACGTGGAGTGCTGATCAAATCATGGGGACAATATATTTATCAGTGTATCTACTGACATGTATACCTAAATATACTTTCAGGAGAGGATAGGTTATTGGGATTGTGCTTTTAAAGGTTATGTCTCTTATTGGCTTTCTTTCCAACCCTCTTTGCTTTCTGGAGGTTGTGAAGTAAGCAACTTTGTTCTGCCACATCCTTCTGCTATGGTAATTTTGTCTTGGACCCAACCCACCATGGGATGAAACCTTCAAAACTGTGGGAGAGATTAAACTTCTCCTTTCAATTGTGCCTGTGAGGTAGTTCAGTTCCATTGACAGGAAACTTAGTTAATATATTTCTCTTCATCTTTTTATTTTTAAAATATCATTTTATCCCAAAGTACCTTTTTGCTGGCTTAAAAATAGCCTATTATATCCACAGGAGCGTCACATCTACTGTGCTCAGGTCTTTGTTTATAGAAAGGTTTGATTTCATTAAAATCAAATTAACTTGAAATGATTTTCCATATGTAAATCTTTCAAGGGAAATGTGAGACTGTAGATTTTTGTGTGGTGTTTAGCCAAAATTCTAATAAATGAAATCATGTTTAAAGTATCAATAAGCTACAAATATTAACTGCTGTTGAATGTATAATGTGTTTCTAGCCACAGAATATGATTTCTCATTTAAAAATGAGAACTTTAATAAACTTGCAAAGTTCTCACGTGAGAACTGCCTTACATAAATTAGGCCCTGAGAAATTAAGCAATTTTTTTTTTTTTTTGAGACAGGGTCTCACTTTGTAGTTCAGGCTGGCCCTGAGCTCACAATGTAGCCCAGGCAAGCCTCAAACTCAGCAATCCTCTTGCCTCTGCCTCCCGAGTGCTGGGATTACAGGCTTGAGCCTCCACACCTGGCACTGTGGTATGTGGTATTGATTGCTGGTGGGCGTGAGTCTCCACGCCCACCATTGTATGTGGTTACCGGGGATCAAACTCAGGACCTTGAGCTTGTGAGGCAGGCGCCAGAACCACTGAGCTAATCCTCCGGCCCGAAATTAAGCAATTTTTAATCTTTATCCTAAATAAATGATAAATGAGGGACATGGTACTAAATATAAGTAGACCTTGTTAGATACATGAGGGGAGGTGGTGGATAAATTGGCTGAGGAACTGATTTTCCATAGGTTCAACTGTTGCTTTACTATGAATCCATACAAAAAATTACAGTAGTCCTTTTTACAATTTTCCATAACACACACACACACACACACACACACACACACACACACATCAAGAAGTCTAAGTACTCAGAAATTTTCCTTGCATCTATTGAAGTTGTCCACCAGATGGCACTATTAGTACACAAGTCATCAAATATTTTTGTAAAAGTTCTTGGAAAACTTTGACATACTTTATACTGCACAATTAAGTACATCCATGCTTTAAATGCATTGTTTCCTTGTATGCTGATATTCTTTTCACTGTTCTCAAATAAATTTGTATCAGAAGATACAACATGTTTAGCTCTGATATGTTGAGCGAGATATTGTGAGACTAGAGGATAAGAGAAGCCAGAGGTACCTGCCTGTAATCCTAGTTACTCCTGAGGCTGAGAAAGGTCCAAAGCTTAAAGTCATTTGGGGCGATTTAACAAGAGCTTTCTCAAAATTAGAAAACAAAAGATTGAGAACATAGCTCAGTGTGAGTCTCTGGGTTCATTTCCCATTATTGAGCACACACATGCATACACACACACATACGCGCCTGCACACACACACACACACACACACACACACACACACACAGCGGGGTGGGCAGAGACAGAGACACAGAGAAGGAGCCTGGGAAGAGTTTTCCAGTTTTGTAATATTCTTAGTTCCTCAGACAGAATATAGCAGGTCACACTGGTACCCTGGGCCTCAGGAGGGGTGCTTGAGTGTTCAAGAGACAGAGGGCAATAAGGGTTACTGTGGTCAAGCACCTTAATTGTGCTGAAAGGAGAAGGTAAACTAGGAAAGCATATTTAAGATTGGCTGACTTTTTGTGTGTTTTGGGATTAAACTATTTTCTTTTCTTTTCTGGTATCAAGCCTTCGAAACACAAGGGGGGGGGGTTGGAAAGGAAGTGGTCATATAGGCCTGTATAAGGAGAACTCACTGGCCTCTAGGCAAGAGTTCTAAACTGGATTGAGACAGCAAGAACAAACAGGAAAGAAGCCTGGTATTAAACGAGAATAGGTTGAGATTCAATGTGAACATGGGCACTTCTTTCGAAATTTTAAAATATATCCTTATTTCTGAGTTTCTTATGCTTTCCTTATGAATTTTTGTATGACTCTGCCCCCTTTTTTAAGTATTTCACTATTGGGATCCACAATATTAACTTGATTATCTGTTACATAAAAATATTCACATCGATAGTCTCTAGCCTTTCCTCTGCCTTCAAAAGATCAGAAACAGCCCTTACACTCATGCAGAGTCTTCCAGGCAAGGTCTGCTATGAAAGGTCCCCAGTCTGGCCACCACTACCATGTTAAAGAACTGCTAACATGGTGCACTGACATCATTCCAGCTGTAAATCTCCTGGAGTTGTCTCGTGGTGAAAGAGGAGTCCCAAAAGCAGCCCCCAGACCACCACTGCTAGATTTGCCTGAGGAAGACAGAGTGCCTTATAAGCCAGCCTGACTGACTGGTCAATTAGATATAAGCAGAAAAGGAAGAATACGAACAATATGGTAGAGATAGTCTTGTTCTGGGAGATACTCAGGAAACAGGAAACATCTTATTGCAACTTACAAATAGAAGAGAGTTTCAAAAACAGCAAAATATGCCCAAATAGAATAAATTGCTCAGTCAGGTTCAGGAATTAACTAAATACATGTAAAAATACTTTGGCAGATGCAAAACAGTAAGCAGTTCTCTTATAACTGTAACATTTATATTCCTACTTTTTTAGTACTTTGAACAAAAATAAAATCAGAACCTACTTTTACCTATATTAAACTTTGCATGTTATACAAGTAGAATAACTGGCTTTGACAAGTAATACTTCAAAATACATTGCACATCTCAGCTTTCAAATTGAATTAAAAGTTTTGGAAACACTTTGTTGGCACCTGCGGATTTTGCACACTAAATCCAAAACTCTTTTCCTTGACTCTAACTCCTTAAGGAAAGTGATTATATATCAAAAACTTAATTTTTATTACAAATAAATTTTATTTGTATTACAAATACATGTTTTAATGATTTTGTTCTCATTGCATAATCAGCTCTAATATATTTCTTGTTCATCATGTTTTACTTCTCAAGACTCATTCTTAGTATCTTGGTTATCATGTTATATTTCCCAAGTACTTGGCATATGATGAGTAATTAATTTTGAATGAATGAAGAAATTTAATATCTTATTATTTTAGTAGAAGCAATGGAAATTGGAAAAAATATCAAAATGTAGTTATGACTGAAAATATAAAATGACTGTGATTATTGTGCTCTCCTAGAATTTCAGTGCTATTTTTTTTTTTTTTTTTAGACAGGGTCTTGCTTTGTAGTTCAGGCTGGCTCTGAGCTCATTATGGAGTCCAGGCAAGCCTTGAACTCAGCAATCCTCCTATCTCTGCCTCCTGAGTGCTGGGATTACAGGCATGAGCCACCATGCCTGGCACTGTGGTATGTGGTATTGATTGCTGGTGGGCGTGATTCTCCACGCCCAGCATTGTATGTGGTTACTGGGGATCGAACTCAGGACCTTGCACTTTTGAGGCAGGTGCCAGAAATACTGAGCTAGCCCTCCAGCCCTCAGTGTTAATTTTAACAGAATAAAAAATGGTCATAGAGAAAATCTCCAAGAATATGGAGCAAACAATATCAAAGAGTAGAGACTTGCCTTGCATAATACAAGAGTAGAATTATTGCACTGATATGAAAATATAATTAGTAATTGGCTTGTGAGAGATAAACGTGAGAGAAACTTTATGAAGGTGCTTCAAAACTTCCCAAAGTAAAAGGCATGAAGCAATAGAGATACCTTTTGTTAATTGTGGGGAATTAACTCTAGAGCCTTGCAAATGTCAAAATCTGTACATGCTCTATTTCCTCTTAGAAAGTGGCACAGCATTTACAAGTTGTCTAGGCCCATACTCTGTGTATTTTTCCACCTTCACTATTGCATTTAATTCTTAGAAACTATGATTGCATAGCAAAATGTTGCAGTCATTTTAAATGTGACTATATTTATAGTTTTTGGTTCTGGTTAATATATTTTTAAATTGAATTCTTTATTGGTACAATTTATATACATCTCAAAATCACATATAACATTGGGAAATTTGTACCAGTATATTCCACAAGTTAATTCTCATTTTTACCCATATCCCTACCCACTCCCCCCTCCTCCCCCCTTTATACATGTTCTTTTATTTTCTTTCTGTATCATATTTATTCCTTCCCCTCATCACATTCCCACATCAAGTTTCCTATAGAAATATTCCACTCTATAAAAGCTGTCCTACTTTCTAGAACTCATTTGCATCTACAGGTGTT
>PVIC010038791.1:0-17439 GCA_004025085.1 Thryonomys swinderianus
GCCCTCTCCAACTTTTTATCTGGAATTTGGGCCAGAAGCAGAGAAAGGTAAGCAGGTCTAGGTCTACACAGAAATGGAGTTCAAAGCCAGGTTATAGAACTAAGCCAATTCTCAAAAGGAAAACATAATGAAGTGTTGCAGAATTTTTAATAGACAGGAGAGAATACCTGGTGACAACGGAGGATTTATTCTACATTTTAGGCACTCACTGACTCAGCTCACTAACGTCTAAAGGCCAAGCCTAGGACAAAGGAAAGGCTCTAGTTTTGTACATTTGGTCAAAGGTGTTTAGTAAGAAACAGGAGCGGGTGGGGCGCACGTTTACAGAAACAGTACAGAGCAGTTAAAAGCAATTTATCACGGTAGCCTTATAACTCAGCCTTGAAAGAAGACAGAAGCTGATGAATCTTACAGAACAGAGTGTCAAAAACTTTGTTTAGAGGTCTTAGCTGTTACTTTTATCTGTATCAGAACAAGGAGTTACAGCTGCAATGGTGAGAGGGGACCCAAGGGGTAGGAAGATTGCCTAAGGCTGCAAAAAACTTGCTTTCCTTTATGTCTTGCCCTAGAAGTAGGGTGCAGGCAGGGATGAAGAATGAAAAGCAACATCTAGAAAAAACCGGAACCAAAGCATTTTAAACACTCACTATGCTACTGAAATAGAAACAGTACCAGAGAGTGGCATCATTTTCCTTCCTTAGTTTTCTGGCTCACTCCACTTTGTTTAAACTGATTGTTTGAGGAACAACTGTTAAAGATTTTTTCCCATATTGCTGGTTGCCTTTTCACTCTGCCAGTGGTTTCTTTTGCTGTGTGGAAGCTTTTTAACAAGATGAGATCCCATTTGTTGATTTCTTCTGCTAGTTCTCGTGCTATAAAGGTTTGTTCATAAAGTCTTTTCCTAAGCCAATGTCTCCAAGAGTACTATCTATCCTGTTCTGCATTAGGTTTAGAGTTTCTGCTTTAATATTTAGGTCTCTAATCCACTCTGATTTTAGTTTAGTACACAGTAAAAGAGATGGATCTAGCTTCAGTCTGGTAGGTTGAAGCCCAGTTTTTCCAGCACCAATTTATTAAAGAGGCTGTCTTTCCTCCACTGAGGATGTTTGGCTCCTTTGTCAAAGATGAGTGGCATATGTATCTGGAGTTATTCCTGGATCTTCTAATCTGTTCCACTGACCCTCAGGTCTGTTTCTTTGCCAGTACCATGTTGTTTTTATCACAGTGGCTTTGTAGTATAGTTTCAAATTGGGAATAGTGATACCCCCAGCCATGTCCTTGTTTCCTAGAATTGCTTTTGCTATTCTAGGTCTCTTGTGGTTCCAGATGAATTTTTGGATAATTTTTTCTACATCTGTGAAATATGCTGTTGGATTTCAATCAGGATTACATTGAATCTAGATAGTAGTTGTGGGAGTAAAGCCATTTTGATGATGTTCATTCTTCCTATCCAGGAACAAGAAATGTCTTTCTATTTTCTGATATGCTGTTCAATCTCCATTTTCAGGGTATTGTAGTTTTTGGAATAGAGGTCCTTTACCTCCTTTGTTAGATTGACTCCTAGATATTTCAGTTTTCTGGGTACTATTGTAAAAGGAACTGACTCCCCAATTTCCTTCTCAATCAATCTGTTATTTGTGTATAAAAATGCAATTGATTTTTGAGCACTGACCTTGAGAAACTGAAGTTGTAAATGTGTTCTAAAATGCATGATCGATATTGTGAAATAGTAAATATTCAAAGGGAAATGGGGCTTCAAGGTAAATAGTGAGGAGAAAGAAAAAAATTGATGGTAAAAAAATAGGAAACAAAGTTTGTGTATACAGGGGTGGAAGGTTGTAGGGTGGGTAGGGGAAAGGGAAAAATGAGAATTAAGTTATGTCATATACTGGTACAAATTCTCAATGTGGAATATAATTGTGATGCGTATATATAATGTACTAGTAAAATAAAATTTTTAAAAACGATTGTTAGTAATAAAGTGTCCTTAAATGATTTATACCAGAAAACCTTGATAAAGAAAATCATTTAATTTAAATCTATTTCTCTGTTTCTAGAAGCTACAATTTGAAAAGATGTTGTTTTATGAAAAAGTTTCCTTTATTTCTTCTTTTTTCTCGCCCTGGAAAAGATACTTGTAAGAAGGAAACTATACTTCATACATTTCTTAACTGTTATGTTCAGGAATAGTTAGGCATGGAGATAAGGAAGAGTATTTCTCTCTTCCATTGAAAAAATGAATTTACAGAATTTCAAAGGACTGCAGATTTAATGATGCAACAAATAAGAGCTAAAACTTACTATCAGCAATGAGCAAGAAAACACCATTTCGCTACCCTGGAATACATCTCTCTCAGGCTATTTTCTGTGTTGCTATAAACAGATTCTTGAATCCATACTGTAGGGAGCTAAAGGTGCTATGCCTGCGAATGTATGATTGGGTCAACTTCTCAGTGATAATATGGTGATCAGGGACCAGCCAAAGTGGTTAGCTCAGGGTCACCGGAACTATACGCCGCCTTGAAATGACCATGGGTTCATCATTATGATTCTTACTTAAAACTTCAGTGCATAATCCTGTATTTCTATGGTGTAACTTTCTTTTTAGCATTTTTCTTTATTTTTTAAACACTTCTTAAACCTGTGGTTAGGTTATCAAGTTGCCCCAGTGATTAGTTATTTAATCAAAACAATATTAATGAGCACTTACTAGACATGTAAAGCACTTGTCTAGACAATGTGTTAGATAAATTAGACAAAGACTCTCATCAAGTTAGCTCTAGCTAATTATGGAATAAAACAGTTACAATATTAGCCCTCCCAAATGCAAGATGTTCTTCATTCAAAACAAAGGTTTAATGAGATGGCCCTAATGAATTAATAGCAAAATATGATTATGGAAAATTGGTCGAGCTTCCTGACAGTATGAAATCTACATCGTTTTCTGCATTGGAACCACTTAGCGAACACTGACCATGTATTACTTACAGGGCTGGCCCAGCGTCACGCTCACAACAATACTAACTGAATGGACCTTTCAGTTCTGCTTGTTTTAGATGGTAGAGAAAAGCAATGAGTCCCTGGGAAGGGCTCCCTGTGAAGTTCTTTCCTCTTCGGAATCTGGATTTCAAGTACATATTCAACCCACCCAAGGGGCAACAGGTCAAATATCTGTGATACCAGCACAACAGTGTTCCTTTCTACAGGCATCAGCATACACCAGGAGATCAGCGTGGTTGTTGTTACACCACAGCAATCATAGGAGGTGCAAGAGTCAGGCTCAGTAAAGGGACCTGAGATCCAAGGAGAAGCACTGAAAAGGGTAAACCTTGAAATTCAAGCCATCAGGTAGAGAAGAGACAATAATCAATTATCCCCAGACAGAAACCTTTTCATATACAGATGAAGAAAGAAAGATGCCAAACAGGGAAAACTCTAAATAATACATTAGCACTTGACATAATAAGCTTGCCTGGTACAGTTGAAATATCACCTTAGGACACAATCACAGAGTTTATGACTGTGTTTTTTAATAATTATAATAATGATGATGAACTATTTTTATATTGATATGGTGTACTGATAGTGCCATAAAGATATACTACTGGCAATAACTTTTTTTTTTTAGAAAACTACAGATATGTCAGCAATAGCTTCAGCAGTTACCACACTGAACTTTTTAATTCCATTAATATTGAAAAGATTTCCAAAGTGCAAGTGTAATATAAATGATGATTAAATTACAAAAAAAAATCAGAGCCAAGTTTAGTACTCAGCATGTCTCATTAATTTATTAGAATCTTAAAAGCCTTAGGATAAAGATTATTCTTAATTCTGGGCTTATAAAACACAAATATATTTCTAAATATATTTTTTAGCCTTTTATTTAACTTTGAATACAATATATAACCAAAGTTGGATGTTTTTTGTTGAAAGTCATTTTAAATAAATAAAACCTACTGCTTTAGAGGA
This sequence comes from Thryonomys swinderianus, assembly GCA_004025085.1. Lineage (NCBI taxonomy): Eukaryota > Metazoa > Chordata > Mammalia > Rodentia > Thryonomyidae > Thryonomys > Thryonomys swinderianus. The sequence continues at coordinate 3,973 of PVIC010038791.1, forward strand.
TTTACATTATATTATAAAACTCTGTTGGGTTCAAAATATTTTACTACTGGGAGAGAGCTGGAGGGGTTGGCATTTAAAGATAAGTTTATTCAAGAATATGGGCTTAATAAAAATCAATAGGAAAAAATACCACACAATAGGGAGTAAAAAAGTAGGCAAAACACATGACAGAACAAAAGGTGCTTCACCAAAGAAAACATGATAGCAATGAAAACAATAAAAGCTGCTAACTCTCCATGGTGATCACAGAAATGGAAACGAAGGCAACAATTAAATTATTTTACACCAGTAGATTGGCACAAAATTTCTGAAAATATTATAGCTAAATGGATGCACACTGAGGCCATACCCATAAGTGAAATAAATAGGACACAGATGTGTAAATATTGTACCATTTCTCTGGTGTGAGAAACTGAAGGTGTAAGTGAGGTCCAGGATGTATGATAGGTGTGATGAAATAGGAAGAAAATGTTCGAAGGGAAGAGGGAGAGGGGAGGAGGGGAAAGTAAAGAAGGGGAAGAAAAAATTTGATGGTATAAAGAAAAAAAATGGAAACAAAGCTTATGTATATAGGAGGTGGGGGTTGAAGGAAGGTAGGGAATGGGAAAAAATGAGAATGAAGATACACCACGTACAGGTACAAATCATGATCATAGAGCATATCTAAAGTGTACCAATAAACTCTATTTTTTACAAAGTTGATGAGGATGTGGATGCTGCCAGGGACGGTACAGACTGGCATAAGCATTTACGAAAACAATTTGTCATTGTTTGGTAAAGTCAACCATTTGGTTTAACTATGATGTTGTGATTCTGCTCTTCATTACATTCCTTAAATAAACACTGGCCTATGTGTAGAAGAAGATGTTTACACTGACATTCACAGCAGCACGGTATAAAGCACAGCATAGTAAAAAATTATTCTATTTTAACCACAGAATACTCTGTGGCATATTCACACAATGGGATATTTTATTACCAGAAAAATAAATAAAGTAGTAGTCCTAAAATCAGAGAGGGGAAAACAAATTACAAGAAGTTCAAACAAGTTCAAACAAATTTAAGCCACATGTCTCTGATTGAACATGCATATTGTAGATGTAGTGTAACCCTTTCAAAATAAAAGGCAAAACAGAAACAAAACACAGAGAAGCCTGACTCTCTCCGCAGTGAGGCAGGGTGATAGGGCAGCATTCTCCGTGGAGATTTGGGCCATGGTGCTCCGTACTGGTCTGTGCTTCAGAACACGTTCACACGTTGGCTGAAGAATGTTAGACAATTATGTGTCACTTAATGACAGGGACGTGTATGAGGCCACCACCATGTACACCCACATACACGGCCTCTCACTAGCCAAATGTTTACTGGCTCCAGAGTATATTTATGAAGTGATATATTTCAATGTCTTTAACGCTTTGTATATAAAACCATGTTATTCAATTATTATTTTATAGTTGTAATTATTCCCAATTTTTCCCCTTTACTTTCTAGAAAGTATTGTTGTGTAACATATTACCTTCAAATGTACTTTATTTATCATTTGTTTGTGATTTTTTTTTTTAAACTGTCAGTCCCAGCCCTCTGGGAAGCTGAGGCAGAAGGATCAGAAGTTTGAGCCCTACATGGTTTGGTGACTTAGCAACATGTCTCAACATGAAAATTAAAATAGGACTGAAAGTTTGACATGGTAGTACACACCTACAATCTCGGCATTCAGGAGGCTGAAGCAGGAGGACTGCCACAAGTTCAAGGCCACAATCAGCTACATAGTGAATTCAAGGCCAGCCTGGACTACAGAGCAAGATTCTATTTTTTAAAAGAAAGCCAGGATGTAAATGTCCAATGCAATGATTTTTTTAAAATCTACAAGAATATAGATTGAAGTAGAGCTCTAAGTCATCATGACCAATTCCCTGAGTTTGATACCCAACACCACAAAGCAAACAAAACTGGAAATGAAAGTGTAAGAAGAAAAGAAACATGACATTTATTTTCTTTACAAGAAAAACACTGAAGAACACCTCTATATTCCATAAGTGTATCTCTGACTCTGTCTCCATAGAAGATAGGCTGACTTAGAAGAGAAAAAACAGCAGCTGTAAAACCTATAGATAAAACTTCTCTGACACACAATTGTCTCTTACTCCAATCTCCTGTGTACCTTGCTTACAAATAACATGGGTAACACTTTGTTTGATATGCAACAGTGTAACTAAAGATTACCTTGTCATTCTAATAGAATTCCTTCTGTTTTACAGAGAAAAATACAGTACTTCTGTTGAAACATATCTAAGTTGTACAGTTTAAATTTTTTTACTATTAACTGATGCTGTGACATGGTTTACTGGGTAGAGTTTTCTGATGTACCTATCTGATGTAAGTGATTTTAAAAGTTCATGTTAAGCTTTCTCTGATTCCCTGTCCCAGTGTTTCTGGCTCTGGATCTGAAACCAATTATTGTATATGTGACATTAAATTATGCTAATGCAATTTTATTAATGGAACTGTGGGACTTCATATCTCTAATTTACAAGGCTTCCAGAGGGGAAAAACACCTGGTGAGATCAGAACTTTGTTTATTCATTTAGTTAGGAGTTTTATTTGTTGAAGTTACTCATCTCAAAAGCACCTCTATGAGTCATTAATGTTAAAAATAATTCTAACCATTAATCATGGAAACCAAAATCTCAGAATTTAAGGGTCCACAAGAAGAAAGTAATTTTATAGCAGAAATTTCAGTTTTATTTTCCATAGCAAACTAATTATTGATTCTCTACAAATCAATATCTTTATATATAAATGGATGGTCACAGATCACAGAAGCTTCTGCCTCTCCACGTGAATAATCTTAGAGATTTGCATATATTTTCAATACTGCATGGCAGAAAGCAGCCATAATAAATGAATTGGGGACACATCTAATTAATAACACATTTAGCTGAGTTAAATCAGGCATAAGTACAGTTCATGATTCCACAAATGCATTGTTTTCAAATTCATGGCAATTGATTATTTCAGGGACATGACCACTGTTCTAAATTAAATGAGTCTTCAAAGTTACAGTAAATAGTATTAGTACTGTACAGTACACTAAATTAGAAGAAAAACACACAAATATATTTCTTAGGGGTTTACATGTCATATCAATGGAAAAATAATATTGTGATCTAATGAAACCTGTAATGATTATGTGTTCATGTTTGACTAAAAATAAATATAACATAAGGTCCAGTGTAAGGGCAGAAAAATACCTGCTTTGGGTCAGGGATTTAGCTCAAGTGGTACCACAGCTTCTTCGGAAGCACAAGGGCCTGAGTTAATTAAATTAAATTTAATTAATTAAATTTTAAAACACTGAGTTTTTCATTATAAAATCATATATTATGAGAAACTGAAATTAAGGGCAAAATATTTTAACCTTTGTCACAACTGCAAGAAATCTATTCTGTCACTGTATTCCAAAAGCAGTTATATGTAGCAATTTGTAACAGATACTCTATCAGACAATTCATAAGTGAGCATGGTTGTGTTTCAATAAAATTTTATTTATACACTGATAATTAAATTTTCTATAATTTTCTTGGGTCATATTATTCTTCTGTTAATCTTTTTTTAAACCTTTTAAAAATGTGAAAGTCATTCTCAGTTCATGGGCCATACCAAAACAAATGAGAGGAAATTCTTGGCTTGTAAGTTATAATTTTTTAGTCAATCTTGACTTAGAAAATGAAATATGAAAGTGCATGGCATGAAATAAAAGAAGAATTTACTCTTCCTCATGAGATTACAGGTTCTAAAATGGTATGTGGACAGAACAACCAAAGCACACTTTACTTTTAAAAAGACTCCTCAAATTCCCTTGATTTAAATTTTATTTTAGTGTGTCTCTGGAGATGAAGAAGGGTGTAGCTTGTTTCCATTCTCTGAGTTCATAAGATTTGTGTTACTCAGAATATTTGGTTCTGTTCTTACGTACCCTAAAGCAACATATGCAGCAGCCTCTCCTTACTCCTGAAGAGACTGTCCAAGATCCCCGATGCGCACCTCAAACTGAAGACCATGCTGAGCCCTGTGTACACTCTGTCCTTATCCCTGTGCCCTGGAGCTCTGCTACGCAGCACCAGAGTGGATCTGTCCTTCTGAGTCCCACCTGCTGGTGCTTTGCTGGCATCACTTCTCTGGCACTTTGGAACCGTCATTAAGTAAAATAAGGGTAACCTGAACCCAAGCATGGCACTAGTTGATCTGACAACTAAGACAGACACTAAGTGATTAATATCCAGGTAGGATGCATAGTACACACGAGACTTCAGCACACTACTCAGAAGTGCACAATTCAAACCTTAAGAATCGCTTATTTCTGCACACTTCATTTAATATGTTGGGTCTGTGACAGAAGTTAGGTAAAACTGTGGAAAATGACATCTTGAACCATTAAAGATGATGGCATGGTGAGTGGGGCCTCCGAAGAGCTTTCCTTGTGATTCCTTTGATTCTGGGTCAGCACGTGAGCCACCCCAGAACACAACCTCCAGGCCAATGACCCTCCGCAGACGAACAGCCGCATGCGCACAGGCAGCCAAACGGGTGTGATGCCTGTACAGTCATTCTCAGTGATGGCAGAGGGTTACGGCAAATATGTCCATAGCATGTTTTCTGCCAACTCATCCAGGATGAATTATTGGACATGATTTACTGTCATGTCTGATAAAAAATCTAATAGTCCTGTGGGATCCTAAATGTTGCTGAATAGTTACTGTATCTCTTTGCCCCAAGGGATGATCCTGCAAAATATTAGTTGAAGAAAAAAGTACTCATAATGTAAAACTGTCTTTTAAACAGATGATGTTCTATTCCTCAAAATTAAACATTTTGGATAATTATAACATTTCCTTTTACAACATTTTATCATCAACCCAGAAGTGATGATTATTTAATTCCTATAATTTTCCTTTCTGAATTTTGTCTCTTACATTTTATATTTCTTTGAGTTTTGTGCCTGTAAAAAATGTCAAAAAAAAACGGATTTTTTTTAACCTCCTCTTTGTGTAATGTAAGTTACACTATATTTCATTATCAGAGAATTTCTAAAGCTAAGTCTTTGGAAGAAAATATTTTCTGTGAATAAGAATATACAAGACATGAACTAAGAATCTAGAGCTGTCAGCACAAGGAATAATACAATCATGCAGTTGGAATCAACTGTTTACTTTTGAAAGACTCAGGCAAAATTATGAAAAATTAAGCAACATTATGTTGTTATGCCAATATCCTGAATCTTCTTTCAAGGTCACTTCAAGGGAAATTATCTTAATGATCTAAGTGCTTAGAAAGAAATCCCATTATTGAAAAAAGAAGGAAAACCTTAGATCATAATTCAGCTGTTTAACAGATGGTATTTCAAAGTGGGAGCAAAATCTAGAAGGAATTCCATTCAGATCAACATAAATGTGAGGTAAATTAACCAAGCACAGGGTTAAAGTATTACATTATACTGTCAGGTCACTTACAAGACCGGACAACTTATTAGTTCAAGCCTTTATTTATGTTTCCAAGTGATACATTTCTGTTCAGACCATGCAAAATTAAGCAAGCAAGAAAGAAAACAGTTATTTTTGGCAAACATTCTCCCAGAGGCTGTACACTGAGACAGCTCAGCCGTTTGAGAAAAATAAAACTGTCTACATTCAGCCGACCTTCGGGGGAAAGTTCTGGATCTGTCTGCAGCAACCTGAACCTGTGAGAGGCTCAGCTTCGAGCAGCAGCTGGGAGAGACACCCAGGTTAGGAAGGCCGGGGGCTCCCTGGGGCCGCTGTTCGCAGGCACGCCCGGCGCGGGCCTCAGCGGGCAGGAACACGACAGCTTCCTCCCCGCCCAGTGAGCTGCACCGCGTGGGCTCCTTAGCTCCCCAGGAGCCTGTTGCAATGTCTCCAGTGAGAAGAGATGGCACCACGCTCGGTGGTTGGCAGCTGGCAGCAACCAAAGCACCTGGGCAAGCTGCTTGCTAGATGGCATATTTCTTCTCTGTGGCGGACTAAGAAATCTGTTACTTAGTGTGACTTTTTTTTAATTGTTCTCCGTGTCAAATCAATAGCTTAAGCCTTGCTTTTACCGCCACTGCTCCTAAAATGGTCGGGCTTACATTTTTTCTCCATGTCCCATGAGGCTAGTTATTTTACAGTGAACAATGAGCCAGCATTAGTTCTTCACCCCTCACTGCTCCCAAAGGGCTACATTTATTATCCCAAAGTTCAACCATTAAAGGGACACCTCCTTTCACTCACGCATAACCATAGATTAACATATTGTTGTGAACACTAATTATTCAAATATATAACAACTCTGGCTAATTGGGAGAATATGCTGACTTGCCGTCCATATTAAAATCTACAGTATAACTGTAAAATTACAAACAGGATCTCTCGCATATTAAATAGCTTTCAACTTCACGACCTAGGAGGTGCAAGCAAGAAATGAAAACCTCTCTAACACCGCAGTAGTGAATCTGTTACTGTTTTTACAAAGGGAGGAATTAGCAACACTTTCATTAAAGACGGTGTGCCCTTGCCTTTGGCGATGAAGTTAAGATGTGCTTAAAAATGAAGTTGCTTTACATATACCTGTGACTGAAATCCAATTCCTCCCATCATTAATCAAAAGTAAACAAACAGGCTCCCACCAGGGTAATTCTGAGAGCAGATCGCACGGATTCAGAATGAGACAGGTCTTGACTCTCACAACAGCTCACGTTTCTCTGAAGTCATTTCCTCAGTAGCTTGCAGTGCATCACCTTCGCCTACCTTACAAAACCCATCCCAATAATTTCTCAGAGACTGCAAAGAATTTTTCACATGCGCTTCCTCAATACAGTGCCCGAGGACTCAGGTGGGGTTTGCCACTTCCCATGAGGACATCGGTTCATTTTGGCGGCAACAGCGGCAGTAGTCACGTTCCTTTGAAGGGGGAGATGACCGGGTAGGTAGCCTTGCAGGTGCCTCGAATGCGCAAGGCCCTGGATCAAACCTCCAGCAATACACCCTCTCCACACGCGCACAGGGAATGGCAAAGCCTCACAGGAGCTTGCTAGCACTGTCATCACTGCTGCCCGCACACTGCCAATGCCAACCGAGCTGTGGCACTGATCTCCAGCGACACTACGGCACGGTAACTCGGCTCTGGTGGAGTATGTAGAGAGAACTCCTCGCCCCGGGCTTCGCCTAACTCTACCTGCCCACAGTTCCAACTCAAGGCCGCCTGGGGGCCCAACTTCCTGCACATGGACTCATTTAAACAGCAGGAAAATTTCTCCTCATGGCAGCCCAGGCCTCGGGGCCTCAGCCAGCTAATCTGAAAATAAATGCAGAGACAGACACTGTGTGACGGCCAAGTTCAACTTTCCTTGTAAGTAAATTAAGCCGTTCAGATCAAGCTCATTGTCTGACTCCTCCTTCCTCTCGAACACCCCTTCCTAGAAGAGCCCTATGTAGCCCGAGAAGAAGAAAGCATTACTTTACAAATGAAAAGCATAAGCTTAGAAACAGGACTCGCTACATGATTTGTGAAACCCGAGGCAAACTGAAAACTGTTCAAACCACGTTACATATTTCAGGACAGCAAGAGCAGAGCGTTAAAGCAAGTGTGAGGCCTTAGAGGGCACGAAGACTGCGCATCTGTGCAGAGCGCATGCGCACGAGACCAGCCCTGCACAGAGCCTCGCCTTGACCTGCCCGAGTCCTCAGAGCTACCGCTCGCACGACTCAGGGTTTGAGCAGAGGCCCCTAGACTCGAGGTCGCCAGTGGCTGTGATCAGCACGCAATGCCTCATCCCCACGGGTATGGTCACTCTCGGCCAACACCAAGATGACAGAACAGCTCAAATTCCAGTCAGGCATCCCAAAATAATCCAGGTCGAATCTCACATGTAGGCACAGGTACTACTGAATTAGCCTGAGAAATCAAAATGTACCACTCTGGAAAAAGCAAAAGGCTTTTTCATAAATGAAAAAAGCCCTGAAGTGAAAAAGAGGAGTGAGAAAAATTAACTCATTTGTGTTCCTAAGGCATAGTCACATCCTTTTCTAAATTTTGTCTCATTTGCCTCAAAGAAAGGCATGCTTCATGTTCGCAGGAGTTCCAAGAAATGTGACATCGACTTTCACAGGAAGTTCAACCCACTCTTCCTCTGAAATGCTTTTCCTGCTTCTGAAACACTAGGAAGTTTTCTAAGAATTCTAATCCTTACTGAACACAGTTACTGAGTATTATTCTGCTTTAGCTCAGAATTGCTGATGTTTATTTTGCTAAAGTCCCAAATCAGATAGATTGGAATTGAAGCTTAGTGTATTGCTATTATTTCAGGAATTTACATATCTCTCTGAGATTTTGATTGAGAAATATAATGTGCAGTAAATAAGCATTTAATGAAGATTAATTTTCTTTTCTTCATTTTATTTTTACCCTTTAATTTTTCTCATAGGACCTGCATGGCTAAGCTTAGTAAACCTTTTACAGGCACTAAGAATTTATTTCTGATACTAACAAGTAACTAACATTAACTTTTAAATAAATAAAAACTACAATCAGAATGGTCATATTTCCAATTTGCCCATGACAATCCAGATAGAGACACTTGTTGCCTTTATTAATAAAGAGTCATCTTTGATCCTCAAAAGTGCCCCATTCTGGGTGTTAAATTTTATAGTTACTTCCTCTACATTTGCATAATTTCAAAATGTACTAAGCATGCTATATTTTTCCAAAAACTATTATTATTGATGGGTTTGCCAAATCAAACAGGGAAATGACACTAATTCATTAATAAATTTTTAATTAGCACATCTCTATAACCTTCATCAGGAATGTGAGGTCAACAAAGAAGGCAACACACAGACCCATTACTAGTGTTCTTGTTTTCTCCTCTCACCTTCTCGGGACCAGAAACGTCAAGAGCCAGCGTGTGTGTCTCCGAACACCCAATGGGCAGCCTGGCGACCGCTGGTGCACCGTGCGGTGCCCTGGCCTGCAGCCCCTCGCTGCTCCCGGCTCCCACAGCGCTTCCTGTCACTCTGACTCAGCACCTGTCACCTTCCTGTTCTTCAGGCTTTCAAACACATATTTGTTTTCTGGTTTTTTGAGGTTTTTTTTTTTTTTTTTTTTTTTGGTGGTTGTACTGGGGCTCGAACTCGGGCCCTTGTGCTTCCATGGTAGGTGCGGTACCACTTGAGCTAAATTTGTGTCCCCAGCTCCTCAAAGGTAGTTGAAAAACCTTATTTATAATATTAATTGAAATTTGTAAAATGCTAACAGTGTGACAAATGTTACATTCTTTAATCCTTAGAAACACCTTGTTAAATATTTTAAGAATTTAAATTTAAATTAAAAAAAAAAAAAACGTAGAGGCTGAGAGGGGAGGGAAAAACAGCCATGCTCACCCAACTGATAGTAACAGAAGCAAGATGGCCTATGCTTGGTCTGTGCACGAGCCCGTGCTCTTGGCTGTGTAATATTATTTCATGGCCTGAATCTATAAAGGTTTCCAAACATCAGGGACAGAAACGTTCAGCACGATTTAATTAGTAACATGTTTGCAGAGTTCCTACAATAGCACAGGAACCAAATTTAAAAGTTTTGCATGGAAACCCATGAAAATGTGGTTTTCTAAATCTCTCGTTTTAAGTCTGCTTGCTGCTTGGACACACATCTGACACACAGCAGCCACTGTGTCAACACTTGGGAGAGGAAGGAGCACACTGTGTGCAAGTCTCAGCCTTGGCTATTCGTTTCGGTTCTGTCTTCTTCTTATTGCCAGGCTGAGGTCTCCATTTAAAATAAATACGCTAACACACAGCCCTGCACACACACACACACACACACACACACACACACCCAGACAGGGGCACGTGACCTTCAAAATACCTAAATGCTTGAACCTCAGGGACATCTGAGAGACTTGGCCAGACAGGCAAGAACCTACCAAAAACCTAACTCAGAACCCAGGAACTTAATGCCTGTCAGAAAAGCAAAATGCAAAAGACACCTTCTCCCCTCAGAACTCGGGGACACAGAGCAACGTGGGCATCAGGTCCGTAGTGACAAGAGTGGTACTGTTAGGACCCTCTGAGAACCCCTTCCCTTGTGTCTGGCTGGGTGAGGGAACTAAAATATTACCCATCTAATGTAAGGAGGAGAAGGAAATAAATATGCTCCTTTGTCTCCTGTTGATTTTCTTTTCTTTCTATTATGATCCCGGAAAGACACTGTTCTGTTTCTTCAGTGTCCTCTCTGAGTTCCCGAAACCCATCTGGAGGAAGTGGCACAGTCGCCCTGGAAGGAACCTGGGCGCCTTCGTTGGCAGGAAGCAGCAGTCTGTCTCCCTGCAGCCTGCCCGCAGAGCCAGAAGCCCCGGAAAGCTCCATGAGCATCTGCTTCGGGGCTTCGGTGCTGAGCACCTTCTCTCAGAAAGTCACAGGCGGACGCCTGCATCGAAGCCTGGATGAGCCCTACAGCGCCGTCTCCGAGTCTCCCCGCGCCTGCTTCACCCTGACTTCAGGTTTGGACCCCGGAACCTGAATTTTTAAAAACGCTCCTTACATGATGCTTAAGCTCACAGACATCTTAGAAGTAACCACTGGCTCTAGCACATCACATTTATAGGCGACAACTGTTATTATCTATTTGTGAATGCAGTTCCTGAAACTCCCTAAATTTCATCATCATCATGGCTATTTTCCCCTACGGTTTACCAGGATATCTGAGATGCTACAAAAATGCTACATTAATAACTAGGTAAGTAGAAGACACCTGCACTTAAATACTAAGTTTTGATTCATCACTGATTATAACCAGAAGTAGTTTAATTCTTTCCCTCCATTCCAGTGTATCTGTGATACAGAAAGAGTAACAAGATAGTAATATCTCACATGCATCGTTAGAAGGATTCGATGTGATTGGCATTTTCCAGATCAAAAATATGATAAAAAAATTTCTTTCCTCATCATTTTTCTGTACTTTTCACTCCTTCTGCCTAAACCCCGGGACCGCCATGGTCTTCCACAGTCAAGCTGGAGGCCGGTCACTAAGGATCCCGCTCGCAAGGCCTCTCGGATGCGAGCGCACACCTGGCCAGAGGTGACCCGGAAGAGCAGCCTGTCCTCCCCCGGCTGCGGCCGCTCAGACAGCGGGACAACGCCTGCCTGGCACCAAGCGCAGCTGCGCTGCCCCCCAGAGCTACGAGGACGCCCAGCTTTAAATAAATCTGGCATTGAACACCGCAGGTTTACCCAAATGGTAACAGACAGTTATCTTGATAAAGGAATTATGCAATTTAAAGAGCTAATTAAAAATATACTTCCAAGACAGTAAGGTTTTTAGATGCAGTTTAAATTTTTCTGTAAGAAACACAGGGACAATTCATATTGTGTCCACGAATTTCCAGCAACTCTTCCACTGTAGTTTCACAGGCTAAAAAAATAAAAGAGCATGTATAAAGGGGGGAGGAGGGGGGAGTGGGTAGGGATATGGGTAAAAATGAGAATTAACTTGTGGCATATACTGGTACAAATTTCCCAATGTTATATGTGATTTTGAGATGTATATAAATTGTACCAATAAAGAATTCAATTAAAAAAAAAAAGAATGGCTCTGCCTTTTCCCTGCAGAGAAGGAGACTTTTCCTCACCCCTTGGCTTTCTGCATTGCCTCTGGGAACTCGGCAATCGGTGAAAAGCCACAGAGAAATCTCAATCTCTGGGCCGGGAGGAGAGGACCCTCAGCACCTCTCCCCTCCCAGAGGCAAACGCACTGCCTAGGGCGACTTCCTCCCGCCTCCCCGCGGGGTTCTGAAGCGGGAAGCGGGGCGTGGCGCCCCGGAGTCCGCAGTCTCAGTCCTCTTCCCTGCCCGGCGGCGTCAGGACAAGGCGAGGCAGGCACTGCTCTTTGGACCGTGGCTCTCACATCCAAGGAGCCAGCCGTGCTTTCCAGACTCTTCCAAACGGACCCAAGTGAGAAAAAGTCCATCAAAGAGCCTGGTAAACCGGCGCGCCCACGCGGATGTAAGGAATCGCGGCCCTGGGACACAGGGCCCACCCCAACTTCTGATCCCTTTCCCTCCTCTTGTGTAGGAGTTAGCAAGGAAAATACGTCACAGACACAGACAGTCCAGAAACAGAGGTCAGGCTTCTCGGGTGGACGCCTTGGGGACGGCCTTCCTCCTCTCTGCCTTGACGGCCCTGCCGTCTGGAGCTCCAGCCTATAACCGTGAGGCAAGAAGGAAGAGAGAAAGCCAATGCGTATGCGCTGATGGAAAAGAAAGATTAAAAGAGCCTAGAAAGTTGATGGTCTCGTGGAAAAACTAAACCAATTTGAAAAATCTCCCGCATTAAAGAGAAAAATGAGGAAAAAAGTTACTCTTAATCGTGTGTGGCCCAAAAAGTCACAGTGAATGTGTCTCTTGTGAACTTCCTGGCCCTCTCCCCCACTGTCTCCTGCCTGTTTGATCCAATTTTCTAATCCAGAAAACACCTTGTGGGCCAGGTGGTATGGCTACACAGTGAGATCAAGACCAGCCTGGATTGCATAGTGAGATCCTATCTCAAAAAAATAAACAAACAGGCCGGAGGGTTAGCTCAGTGGTTCCAGCGCCTGCCTCGTAAGCGCAAGATCCTGAGTTCGATCCCCAGTAACTACATACAATGTTGGGCATGGAGACTCACACCCACCAGCAATCAATACCACATACCACAGTGCCGGACGTGGTGGCTCACACCTGTAATCCCAGCACTCGGGAGGCAGAGACAGGAGGATTGCTGAGTTCGAGGCTTGCCTGGGCTACGTAGTGAGCTCAGAGCCAGCCTGAACTACAAAGCGAGACCCTGTCTCAATAAAAATAAAAATAAACGAACAAACAAAAAAACCCCAGACAAACATACTCCTCAGTCTTCATTCAACACACAAGAGCCACTGCACCCCCGGCTTCTGCCTGTGCTACTGCTTCAGCCTGGCCCCTGCGGTCACCCCCTGCCCCCCACAGCTGGCCCGGTGCAGGGAGGCCTCCTCTCACCGAGGACTTCCTGCCACCCTCTGCCAGGCTGCAGCAGCTGCCCTACTCCGGTGCTCCTGCATTTACGTATAACTCTTAAAATTAATATGGACCCTATTATGGCTGTCTACGTGTCCCCCCAAAGCCTGAAGAACGCAGAGACGGAGCCTCCCAGGGGTCTCTGGAACTAAGGGTGTGTGGTAATGGGATCCGCCCACTGCTCGGTTACGCCCTGGCCGGGGGGCGGGTGACGGCAAAGCTCACCCGGAGCCAGGGCGAGTGGCCCGGATGGGACGAAAAGGGCAGAGAGGCGGCTGCGGCTGCTCCACTGCCTGCCGGCCTGCAGGGCGCCCCGCCGTGCGCAGCTTCTCCGCGACGCCACTGGGCCCACCCCGCGGGGAGCCCGCCGACGGCCTGAACCCTGTACACAC
>PVIC010038792.1:0-17448 GCA_004025085.1 Thryonomys swinderianus
TGTTGCTTTCCTTTTTATCACAATAGAAAAATAGTTAAAATAGACTAATTATTTCACTGTTTCTGTTAGTTATTATGTACGTAATACATAGCTGGATATTCAGCTGTAGAGTCTTGCAAAGCTGTGATCCTGGTTCAATTGGGGCCGAATCTGCTTCCCGGTTCATTCAGTGTTGGCACAAGTTAGGTACATGTGTGTTGCTGGACTGAAGCTCTATCTCCCCATTGGTTGTTGATCATAGACCATGCTCAGGGCCCCACTGTGTGGCACTTTTCCCCAACATAATGACAGCTTGCTTAACGAAAGCCAGCAAAAGGATAATTCAGTAGTAAGATGGAAGTAAGAGTTCTTTGTAATCTAATAATCAAAGCCACACCCCTACTTTTGCTGTACTCTGTTAGACAAAAGCCCCTACAATGTGTGAACATTAGGAAGTACAATTGTTGGGTTTAACATGGGTGTTTTTAACCTTTCGCATCAAATCTCAAACTTGTTCTCTGCACTTTATGTCAAACTATAAGCTTATATTGTAACATGCATCAGTGGTGTTTTGTACTTTTATGCACATGATTTCTTTTAGCCTGAATGTCCTCCTCTTCTTCAGTAATTTTACCAACACTTCTGTTTCATTCTGATGTAATCAACCTTACTTAATTGAAATGGCCTGCTTGTGTGTTCTCTTATCACATATTCAACTACATTATGTGTTATTACTCTTAATTTTGTAATCTATTCATGTATGCATCATATTGTTAACTATTACGCTCCTAAAGTACCCATATCCTTAACAAGTGTTCAGTTCTTATATCAGTGTATGAAACATTGTGGATGATTAATTCATATTTCTTGAGCCAATTAATGAATAGATAGTATTAACTTACCTTTTTATAAATTGGGAAATGAAGGCTCAAAAGCAATAAAAAGGCCCATTCAAGATCTCTGAATCAACAAAGAGCCAAATTTGATGGAGTTCCTTACACTTTCGTAGGCAGATATGCCCTCCCTCGGTTTATATCTACTGTATTGTTTTGCCTAATACTTTTTGCTGTTACTGTTCTACTTTTCCTCCACAGGTTTCTTTTTTACTGCACATAAATCAGGTATTGTCTCCTATAATTCTAGAAAGCTAAGGAAATAAGAATTTTCTTGAGTTGAGTCTCTTCTCCTTTCAGCTTAATTTTTTTGGTCACAACACCACTAATTTTAGTATGAGAGTTCTCTAATAGTTTCTTTTAATTCCCCTTGTTTTAATTTTCATCTTCAAAATTTTGTTGACATCCAAGCAAAATGAACTAATGCTTGTGTGTTTTTGTGTGCCTTTTGAGGTTCACCTAATTCATTATAATTAATTTTACTTCCTCAAATATTTTTGTTAAAGTTCCTACTCCTTGCATCTGTCTAGTCATCTTTCTTTTAATTTAATATATTTCTCACTTAACTCATTGTAAACATTTCCTAAAAGACCCCTCAGGTTGCTTTTATTTTAACTGAAGTCTTAAACTTCATATTTTATAATGATTTTCCCAAATATATCCTTTATGATATGACTTCAATAATAAATATTTATAACTACATGAGATCTTTTATGGAAATATTATACCAGCTTGATTCCAACTTAATTTTGTCATTTCTTTTAATTTTCATTCTATCAAGAACACTATTTCACTTAGTGTGTCACCCAACTGTCATATTCCATTCTGTCTGTTGTTTAGGTAGAGCTATCAGTCTAGTGGCATTTAGCAGTTGTTTACACTCTAAACCTTTTTGATTCTGGTCTTTGGACACTGAAATGTGAAATGTTCTTAGAAAATGGTGGCAAACGACTCTTCCTATGTAAAGTACTTGTCACTCTCCTATTCCTAACTTTCCATTATTTACCATTTTGTGTGCAATATTGTCTGCATTTCCGGGCCTACCACTCACAATGATCGTCTTTTCCTTCACAGTGGTGATATTATGCAACACTTACAGATTAGGCTTTGAAGCCTGATAACCTTACTCAAATCACAGACAGTTAGTGCTATAAAATTGAGAAGATTTCTTTATTTATGTACACCTCTATTTTCATCTCTAAAGGGGGAAGGATCTAAAGCACACTGACCCTAAGTTGTTTAGCCAAATTAGGTGAAGTAGACTACACACCTGGTTCATAGAGCTGCACAATAAATAGTGACTCTTATAATTTCTAAAATTTCCTATGCACTACAGCAACTAGATGTATTTGTTGTCTTCTAAATTTGCTTAGCATGTTTATGCTTTGGTGACTGTATCCATTCATCACTTGCAATCTTTTATGATACTTGCCAATCTCCTTTAAATTGATCACATTCTAATTATTCCTCATATTCATCATCTCATTCTACCTCTCCCTTGAACCCTTATCTATTTTATAGCAAGTTCTTTTTTCCCCAGAAGCCATATAAGAAGTATCTCTGTCACTCATTGATTCTTTGAAGATGCTTTGTTGCTCATACTTCTAGAGGACATACTAACCAGAATAGAAGCTTCTTGAAGACAGGAAGTGGTGTCTCTTTATTCTCCTGTGTACTTTGTGCATGTTAGGTGATTAACTCACCAACTCTCAACAACATATAAACCTAGACAGGAATGTCCCGTTGGTAAACAAGGACCTAGTTCTGATGTCACCTATGTCAACGTTATCCTGTTAAAAATCTATTTCTACATTTCAGAAATTATTATGGCATGCAATAATAAGTAACAATAGCCTTCATGTTGAGATTATGTTCCTTAAAGAAAAATTTTCCATATTACTAGACAAGGAAGCAACCATAATTGTAACTTGCTTCCTTACAATCCAGAGATAATATGACTAATTCACTTTCTGACTTAAAATGTGAATTTCAAAAAACAATAGGGAAGAGGCCCCTGAAGATTCATGCACACAACATGCTCAGAACTTGCTTGTAAATAGAGTTAACATTGAACTGGTGGCTTTGTCCCAAGGGTGCCACTTTTAACACTTCCCATACTGATTATTAATATACAAATTAAAAACACATTTTTAATATGGGGAAAATAGAGCTGTTGAGCTTACCATTTTCTCCCTTACAATAAAACACTCCCAAAATATGGTTAGAATATTCATTATGTGTTCATTATGTGTTTCTTTTAGTGCAGTTTATATTCAATTTACCATAATAATAGAATATAAACAATAATTTAAATAAAATAATTATTTCATGCAAGAAAGCATAAGTTAATGGGAATTTTTTGTTAATTTTAGTACATTTTTGCCTTCTTTACTTCTGCGGAGGTATTTCTCTAAGACTTAGGTACAAAGCTTTCAAGGGAGTGCTATAAAGTCTCTAGGTTCACCAAATAACTCCAAAATTTGTCATGGAAAAACCTTCTTTGTAGAGTAATACATTGAACTGGCTTCATTGTGTATAATGCCATGTTTTCTTTATATAGTCATCTATTGGCAGCACATAGACCATTTACAAGATTTTGCTACCCTTCGTTACTATTTGATTTCTTGATGAGGGCCATTACTATTGAAATAAGATGTAATTTCAGTGTTGTTTTAACTTACTATTTTCTTCTACTTATTCAATATTTGTATTTCTTTTTTCTTCTGAGGAGTATCTATTCATTGCAGTTGCTCAGTTTTCAATTGGGTGCTTTATTTGGGAGAGGGTGTAATATTTTCTTATTTAAATATTCTAGATATTTATCCTCTGAGGAATAGCTAACAAGTTGTTTTTTTCACATTCAGTAAGTTGTCTCTTCCCTCTTTTGTCTCTTTTCTGTGCATGAGTTTCTTAATGTTGTATGATGCCATTTCTTAAGGCTTGGTACTATTTTTTGTGTCACTGGGATCTTGTTCAGAAAGTCTTTGCCTTTGCCTGTATCTTCAAGAATTGTACCTGCTTTATTGTCCAGCACATTAAATGTTTAATTTTGTTTTAATACATGGTGAGATATAATAGACTGAATGTTCTTAATGTGGATATCCAATTGTACCAGAATTGTTTATTAAAGAAGCTTTTCTTCCAATATTTCTGTACTCTTCATCAAAGATCAAAGAGCTGAATGTGCATAGAGTTATTTCCTCTATTCTACTTTATTGAGCCACATGTCTTTTTTGAATTGAATTCTTTATTGGTACATTTTATATACAGTTCACAATCACACTCAACATTGCGAAATTTGTACCAGTATATGACAGAAGTTAATTCTCATATTTTATGAATATCCCTACCCACCTACAACTCACCACTCCTTATATACATGCAATTTCTTTTTCATTCTGAATCATTTATTTCCCCTCATTATGTTCCCCCACCACATTCCCTTTGAATATTTCCTATTTTACAAAATCCACAATAGATTCTACAACTCATTTACATCTACACTTTCTCATACCAGAGAAAAGATGTGGTATTTACATATCTGGTATCTATTTACTTCACTTATTAGTGTGTCCTAAAGGTGCATCCATTTGCACATAAATGAATGAAACTTGTCGTTCTTTATGGCAAGTAACACTCCATTTTATTTAAAAAACACACACCACATTTTCTTGATCGTCTCCAGTAGATGGGCATATGGGTAGTTTCCAAGACAGGCGATCACAAACTGAGCTGCTATAAACATAGGTGTACATTTGTCTTTACAATATGATTCTTTGAATTCCTTTGGGTAAATCCCTAGCAGGGGAATAGCAGGGTCAAAAGTGACCTCTAATCCTAGTCTTCTGAGGAATCTCCACATAGATCTCCACAATGGTTGTACCAGTCTATAATCCCACCAACAGTGGAGAAGTGTTCATTTCTCCCCACAGCTTTGCCAGAATTTATTGCTGGTTGATTTTGCAATAGCAGCCATTCTTTGTGGAGTGAGATGAAATCTCAGTGTTGTTTTCATCTGCATCTCTCGAATGACCAGTGATGTTAAACATTTCTTCATATGCTTCTTGACTGTTTTCTTCTTCTGCCTCTGAGAAATGTCTGTTCATTTCAGATGCCCAGTTTTGAATTGGGCCTCTAAACTTGGGGAGACTGATTTGTTTAAGTTCTTTATATATTCTAGATAGTAGCTTTTTGTCTGACAAATACTAGTAAAGATTTTTTTTCCCATATTATTAGTTGTCTTTTAGCGGTGCCAGTGGTTCCTTTTGCTGTGAAGGAGCTTTTTAGTAGGATGAGATCCCATTTGTTGATTTTTTTTTTCTGCTAGTTTTCCTGCTATAGAGGTTTTATTCATGAAGTCTCTGCCTAAGCCAATGTCTCCAAGAGTTTTACCTAACCTGTTTTGCAGCAGGTTTATTGTTGCTGTTTTAATGTTTAAGTCTCAAATCCATTGTCTAGCTTTAGTTTTTGGCAGGCTAAAGCCCAGTTTTTCCAGCATCATTTGTTAAAGAGGCTGTCTTTTCTCCATTAAGGATGTTTGGCTCTTTAGTCAAAGATAAGGTGGCTTAGTGTATCCGGAGTTGTTTCTGGATCTTCTACTCTATTCCACTGGTCGTCAGGTCTGTTACTGTGTTGGTACCATGCATTTTTAATACAGTGCCTTTATAGTACAGTTAAGTTGGGGCTTGTAATACCCCCTGTCATGTCCTGGTTGCTTAGAATTGCTTTTGCTATTCTAGGTTTCTTTGGTTCCAGATGAATTTTTGGATTATATTTTCTAGCTCTGTGAAGTATGGTGATGGGGAATTTCAATTGGAATTGCATTGAAATGATACAGTAGTTGTGGGAGTATAGCCATTTTGATGATGTTGGTTCTCCCTACCCAGGAACAAGGGAAATCTTTCCATTTTCTGATATCTTCTTCTATCTCCATTTTCAGAGTCCTGTAGTTCTCAGAGTAGAGGTTTTTTCACCTCCTATGTTAAACTGATTCCTAAATATTTCATTTTCACATGTCTATTTTGGAGGCCAGTACTAGGTTGTTTTTATCACTGTGGCTGCATAGTATAACTTCAAATCTAGGACTGTGATTCCTCTTGGTTTGCTTTTGATACTCATGATTACCTTTGCTATCCTGGGTCTCTTTTGGTTCCAAGGCAATTTTAGGATCAATTTTAGGATTGTTTTCTGTGGCTATGTGGAAAAATCACTGATATTTTCATCACATTTGTGTTATATCTATACATCACATTTGGAACTATAATCATTTTAATAGTATTAGTTCTGTCTATCCAGGAGCATGGGATATCTTTCCATTTTCTGTTCTCTTCAACTTTCTTTTGCAGAGTAGTGTAATTTTCGTTGGAAAAGGTCTTTCACTTTTTTGCTTAGGTTATTTAGTGTTTCATTTTTCTCAATCCTACACTTGATCTTAGCCAAAAGGCTGAGAAGCAATTCATTCTTCTCAATCCTATTGTAAATGGCATTTTTAAAACATTCTCAGGGATTTCATTATTAGTGTACAAAAACCAAATTGATCTTTGTGTGTTAATTTTGTACTTTTATGAATTTGGTCATTAATTCTAGGAGTCTTGGTAGAATTTTTTAGCTATTTCATGTAAAGGATCATGTCATCTACAAATGGTGGTATTTTGCTATCTTCCTTTCTTGTCTATATCCCTTTTATTTCTTTCTATTGCTTAACTGCTCCAGCTAATGTTTTGAGGACATCAAATAAGAGAGGGGTTAGTGGACATTCTTATCATGTTCCTGATTTTAGAGCAAAAGCATTCAGCTTTTCCACATTTAATAGGATATTGAAAGTAAGTTCATCATAAGTGACTTTTATCAGGGTGAGCTAGTTTCTTCTATCTCTAATTTCTTTAGTTTTTAATACAAAAAGATGTTAGATTTTGTCAAAGGCATTTTCTGTGTCTATTGAGATTGTCATGCAATTTTTGTCCTTTTATGTGATGAATTATGCTTATTGACTTGTACATGTTGGACCATTTTGGCTACCCTGAAATGAAGGTCAATTCATCATAGGTTATGATCTTCTTAATAATTTATTGAAGAGTCTCAATACCTTTTTAAGTATTTTTTGCATCTATGTTAATTAGAAATTTTTACCTGTAGTTCTCTTTTGTGGTTGGTTCTGCTTCTGATTTTGGAAATATGGTAATGCTAGCTTTTAAGAATGTCTTTGAGGTATTTCTTTCCTTTATATTTCACTGACATTACACCTTCCATAAAAATGTTATATTATTCAGCAGTGAGTCTGTCAGGACCTGGGCTTTTTTTATTGGTATTTTATTACTGTTTTAATTTCATCACTTGTTTTTGGATTATTCAGGACTTTTAATTCTTGGCTCAGTTTTAGTAATATAGTATCTTGTAATCTATCCACATCTTCTTAGTTCTTTGATATATTTATGTATAGTTTTGTGAAGTAGTTGTTAATAATTTTCTGGATTTTGGTGATGTTCATTGTCATTTCACTATTTTGTTTCTAATTGCATTGATATGTTTCTTTTTTAATATTTTTCATAAGATTGTCTAAAGGTTCCTTTTCTGTAGTTTTTTGGTAAGATTGGCTAAGAGTTTGGAGTGGTTCACTTGTAATCTGTATTTTTTCAAATAGCTCTTCAATTTTTTAAAAAAAGTTTTAAGTTTCCATTTCACTGGTTTCTATTCTGATCTTTATCATTTCTGTTTTTTGCACTCCCTTTGAATTTGTGTTGTCCTTGTTTTATCTTGGATCTTATGATGCATCATTATTATTTGGACTTGCTTTATTTTTATGAGGTGGGCATTCAAAGCTATAAACTTCCCTTATAGGACTGCTTTCATTGTGTCATAAAAGTTTTGTTATATTTTACAAGGATTATTATTTAATTCTAGAAACTCTTACATGTTTTTCTTAATTTCTTCCATGACTCACTGCTTATTCAAGAATGTTTAATTTTTATGTTTGCATAACTTATGTAGTTTCCTTTGCCATCAATATTTAGTTTTGTTGCATTATGATCCAATATTGTTTTGCATTTATTTATGCATATTTTATTAGATAGCATGTAGTCTCAGAAAATTTTCCATCTGCTGCTAAAAAATGTGTATTCTATTGTGGGGTGAAAATTTTTGTATATATTCATTATATCCATTTTTTCCATGGGTTGATTCAACTTTGATAATTCTTTGTTGATATTTTTGTGTAATTGATCTATTTGTGGTAGGAATTGGAGTCATTTACTATAACTGCATGATTTTAATCTGATTTTTATCCTTAGTAGTATTTGTTTTATGAAGTTGGTTATGCTATTGTTTGATGTACATATTTTTTTTATCTTTTCATGTTGAATAGTTTCTATAATAAATATATAGTGTCCTTCTTTACCTCTTTTGCTCAGTTTGGGTTTGATGTCCACATTATCCCACAGTAAGGAACTACTCCCGCTTGGTTTGTTTCAGTGCATGGAAAATTATTTTCTATCCTTTAATATTTAGCCTGTGAATTCTTTTTCAGGTTAAATGTGTTGGTCATATGATGTCTACTATTTGATTTTGTTTCATCAATTCTGCCAGTTTATGCCTTTTGATTGGTAAATTAAGACTGTTTTCATTGATAGTTATAACTCATAAATACTGACTTATTTCTGTCATTGCAATATTTATTTTGCTACTGATTCCTTTTCTTTCTACTTAATTGCTCACCCAATCTGGTACATTCATCCTACTGAGTCATTTGCTATTGTTTATTTTATTGTTTTCTAGGACAATGAGAATCTCTTTGCCTTAAATTTTGTGCTGAAAAACCTGATATAATTCTATTTTTAATTTATAAATGATTTATTGCTTTTCTCTAATGACTTTAAAAGTTTTGTTCTTGCATTGAATTCCTGGTCTTCTTATTATGGTGTTGTGAAGTGAGACTTTTGTAATCATGAATATTTAGGATTCTATATGTGCCATTTATCTTTAAAATTCTTTTTTTTCATGTTTTGAAAGTTTTATCATATTCCACAGACTAATTTTACGTGCCTTTTATATGTCTTCTAATTTTTCATTAATTCTAATTAATATTAGGTTTTTATGACATATAACAATTATTGGATCTATTTTTCATATTCTTTTGTTACTCATTTATTAATTGATCACTGACAACAGTTCTGTTTTCTAGATCTGACACTCTATCCTCATATTAGTCACTTATGCTACCCATACTTTTGATCAACTTTTTAATCTCCTAAATTTCTACCTGGAGCCTTTCTCTGCACTTTATTTTTTTTTCTCTTTTCCTATATTCAATACTTTCTATCATTTTGTTTAGTTCTATAAACTTTTTATTCATCTCTTCCAATTAATTTCTTATATTATTGCCTCTTTGTGTTTAATAATTATATTTATTAGGCCTAGTAGTTTATTAGTTATAGTCTGTGAGCTTGCCAAATGCTGTATGAATCTGTTTTGTCACATCCCTTAATAGCATTTCAAACAATTCAGGTGTATCACTTTTGTTCCTCTCTCCTGCAGTGGTCTATGTATCAGCTTTGGGAGAGCTGGGAGTTTTTGGAGGCCCTGTGTTGGCTTGTCTTTTCATATTTCTCCTTTTCGTTTGTTTGTTTCTATTCTGTTTCATTTGTTTGTTTTCTGCTTTTGAGGTTAGTATGAATACATCTTTGGTTAATGCCTACTTTTCAGAGATATTTTCTTGGCATGGTTAATGATTGGCCTTTGCCTCTGTCCTAGTATTATCTTGAAGAAAAGTTTGCAGCTTACTTGACCAAGTACCCAGTTCTCTGGAAATGAGTTGTAATACTATTTATGACTGGCAATCCAGAAATTAGAGTTGGTAGTAATGTCACTTTGGCTATAGTATCAAAATTAGAAACAATGATAGGATCCAACACAAAGCAGATATTGGCAAGCTGTAGGAACTAATAATGTATCACTTTAAGGGATCTATGATTATAGCTTAAATACTAAGACAAAACAGTCATTGACCTACAGTGAATATCCACTAAACAAAGTTTTACCTCTACTAACAATAGAACAATATAATAAGATATAATATCTATTGTTCACAAAGTTTAATGACTACACAACTAAGGACAGAGGATACGGTGAACAGAAGCATGAAAAAAGTACTTTGAAAATTAAATGATGGAAAAGTGATTAAATGAGTGCAAGGTGATAGAAATGAAATAAAATAACTTATTAAGAAGTAAAAGGAAACAGAGTATTCGATAAAAGTAACAAAAAGTAACAAGAAAAATTAAAAACAATAAATAGTGATTAGGCCATGAAAAAAAGAAAAAATAATAATGAGAACTAAATAAAGAGAAAATATGGTAAAAGAGGAAAGAAAAAGAGAGTAACAAGTCAAGCAGATAAAAAACTATAATAATAAAAGAAAATAGGAAATAAAACTCCAAACCACAGTGAAAAATGTATAGTGGAGGAGAGAATTAGGTCAAAACACTTTCCTACATATTTACAAGTGAGCAGTTTTCTTCCAGGATCTTCAGTCTTTGGAATCCAATGATTCCCAGTGCTCTCTACCCCCCACTTCAAAGTCTGTGGATTTGTGAGATAACCCCCCACCTCTCAAGAGGCCCCTCTCTCTGTAAGACCTAGATCATAGGTGATGTTCTCTCTGAGTCACATCTACTTTCACATTGCTATGTAAAGCTACGATCAGACTATCAGTCTCTCTGGCATCAGGGCAGGAATCAAGCAGATTGCTGGATTTAGCACTATCACTTTCAGATCCAGCCACCTCTGAAAACTACACCTGCCAAATTTGGGCTTCCACCACATATGCAGACCCCATAGTTTTACTGGCCTGAGTTTATGACTCTCAGGAAATTTCGGCCTAGACTTCACCCTCTTCACATCTATCCCTGGTGATTATATCTCACCCAGTCTCTGGTAGGGTAACACTGCAGTCTTGGAGTGAAGCTGAGAGTAGGTGTTTTATGAGTCAGTTTCCCACAGTCAACTACTTCCCATAATGGTTTTTGATTAAATTCTCTCTAGCAATATGGTGGACACTGCACTAGATTTTTCTCCAATTCTGTCCTGCTCTGAAGAAATAACTTTCAGAGTAAAGCTTCATCCTGTTTTTAAAGCTATCAAAAGCTATGGGCTTTCTTTGAGCTAGTACTACTGGTTCGTTTGTTATTGCTCCTGTAAACAGCTGATTCATCAGTTTACCTCTTCTTGGGATCTTGGCCTCATTCTCAATAGGTTAAATGTTTGTTAATCTCCCCTGTGGCCCTATAGTGAGGGGAACCAAGGAGCAGAGCTGTCTAGGAATCGATGGTTTATTGCATGTAGCAGCAGGTGTTTCTCATCACGGTGGCATGGCAAGAGCAACAGGTAGAATATTAACAAAAATAGCACATGTAGAATACATTCTTCAATAAGCAGTTTACATGCTTAACATATTTAATAGTTATTATAATGTCCCTGCTATGGAAATAGAACAGAAAAATGAACATTCCAAGATCATAAGTTTATTATAATATTAACAATACCACCATGTATGAGTCCATATTCTTGTACTTGTCTGTCTTAACTGTCTCAATTCTCTTTATTCATTTTTTTGTCTGTTTTGAAAGTGCTAAAACTTTGTAATATGGACATACATGCACTCATTTGTTCATTTTATAAATGTACTCCTGCTGAGCATAGTAGTATATGCCATAATCCCAGCACTCAGGAGGCTGAGGCCAGACAATTGCTATGAGTTGAAGGGCAGCCTGAACTATATAGTATGAGAATCTGTCTCCCAAAAAGAACAACAAAAAAAAAGAAAAGTGCACTTCTAAGGCAGATTTTGAAATATATGACAGTTCCCTTGGCCACTGCCCCTGTGGATTCCACATCCTGCTAATCCTACAACATGATTTTCCCTTTATTTTCACATTTGTATTTCATCAAACTATAGTCTTTCACCCCCTATTGCCCACACAGTAAGTGGTAGAAGGGCACATTCTAGTGCTGTGTATAATAGGGATAGCACAACTTTTATTTTCTTTACAAAGATGTCAAATTATTTCTTAAATTATTATGCCAAATTATTTCTAAATGCATAATTATTTATTAAAGGCTCATCAGTTAAAGTATATCCCAATTGGATAAAATATGTCACTAATGCTGCATAATCTTCTCCATAAATAAACCAGACATTGACCAAGCTTTACATATGGGGGTTTTAATTTTTAAAAGTATACTTTCCCAAACTGCAGTCTGAGATTTTTTTTTTCTTCTAGGTGAGTCATCTTTCCATAATGATTCATAATCCATTTTACAGTCTCTTAAAATAAAAATGTCTTTTATAAAAACAATTTTTCAAAGTGAAAATATTTTTGTGCATTTTCTATCAGTTGTAAACAGATTCAAAGTGGTCACTGAGATATGTGGGTTTGACATCATTCTTAGGCACAGAAGGACCAAGAGTAAAAACCAAAATGAATGTTTGCATGCTAATGGTCTTACCATGTACTTCTTGATACAATGCCATGGGGTCTTAATGTAAAAGGCTAAGATGTCCCTTTAGCAAAAAATCACTCCAGAATCTTATTAGAATTGCAAGAGTGACATACATTTTTAGCATGAACTATGTAGCCAGTAGACAAGCATTATGCTGAATGGTGCATTGAAACTCTGCTTCTTTGCTCTGGTGCTGGGACTGTCACTTGTGTTCCCACTGTCATCTTGAGCCACATTTTGTGAAATGGGTGACTTCAAACTATTCCGTGGACACATTCTTCCTCCACCTATTTAGATAAATACAGTTTTATGAGAAAACAGGTATGTCCATTTTTTAATTGAATTCTTTATTGGTACAATTTATATACATCTCATAATCACACATAACACTGGGGAATTTGTACCAGCATATGACACAAGTTAATTCTCATTTTTACCCATATCCCTACCCACCCACACCTCCCCACCCCCCTATATACATGCTCTTTTATTTTCTTTCAGAATCATATTTATTCCTTCCCCTCATTACATTCACACACCAAATATCCTATGGAAATTCCCCATTCTACAAAAAGTGCCATAATTTCTAGAGCTCATTTACATCTACAGGTGTTCATATCAAAGAAAAGATTTAGTATTTGCCTATCTGTGATCTCTTTATTTCATTTATTAGTGTGTCCTCCAGGTGTATCCATTTGCACATAAATGAATTAATCTTGTCATTCTTTATGGCAGAATAATATTCCATTTTATTAAAAAAATCACATCTTCTTTATCCACTCTCCAGTTTATGGGTATTTGGGTTGTTTCCAAGATTGAGCTATCACGAGCTGAGCTGCTATGAACAATGGAGTACATCTGTCTTTCCAATGTGGTTTTAAAAATTCTTTTGGGTATAATCCTAGCAGGGGGTAGGAGGGTCAAATGGGACCCCTACTCCTAGTTTTCTGAGAAATCTCCATACAGATCTCCACAATGGTTGAACAAGTCTGAAATCCCACCAACAGTGGAAAAGGGTTCCTTTCTCCCCACAACCATGCCAGCATTTGTTAGTTGATTTTGTAATAGCGGCCATTCTTTGTGGAGTGAGATGAAATCTCAGTGTTGTTTTCATTTGCATCTCTCAAATGACCAGTGATGTTGAACATTTCTTCATATGCTTCTAGCTGCTTTGACTTCTGCCTCTGAGAAATGTCTGCCTCTGTCTGTATGCATTTTCATGGTACAAAAGTGAACAATGCAACAGAAACTATAAAGCCTACATAATTACTCTCTCAGCCTTTATACAAAAGGCTTACCAAATTCTAGAATAAGCTACAGCAACTGGCATGCTTAATCTCGGATGTATTCGATGAATACTGATCTTCTCTATTCTTTTTCTTTATTGTGAAATTGGTACATTTTATATGCACATCATGATCACACTCAACATTGAGAATTTGAGAATTTGTACCAGTATATGACTTAATTCTCATTCCTCTGCCCACTCTGCAGCCCCTGCCCATATATATATATATGCTTTGTTTCCTTTTTTTACCATCACAATATGTACTTTCCCCTCATTACTTACCCCCAGCCCTCATTTCCCTTTGAATGTTTTCTATTTCATAAAATCTACCATACATCCTAGGATTTATTTACATTTTTAGTTTCTCATATCAGAGAAAAGATACAGTATTTACACCTCTGTGACCTATTTATTTCACTTATGAGTATTTCCTCAAAGCATGTCCATTTGAGTATGAATGACTCAAACTTATCATTCTTTATGGCAGAGTAATACTCCATTTTATAAAACAAAAACAAGAAGAAGGAAAAAAAAATCTTTATCCAGTCTCCAGTTGATGAGCATTTCGGGTGTTTCTAAGATTTATCTATCATAAACTAAGCTGCTATAAATATGGGTGCACAAATGTCTTTGTGATATGAATCTTTTAATTCTTTTGTGTTTATCCCTAGCAAGGAAATAGCATGGTTAGGAATGTAGACTTGTGTAGCCACTTTGGAGATCAGTGTGGAGATTCCTCAAAAAAACTAGGATTAGGAATTCCAGTTGATCTGGTCTTCTCCATTCTTATGAATGGATTTGAAGAATCAATGAAAAGTGGACTGCTAGTGTATTTGTACTGAGTTTACTAGCATATATTGTTGCTGTTATACTTTGCATATTGTATACTACTGATGAAAATTATTAAACATTTATTATGGGCACCCTATATGCAGTATCACATTTATTACACACACACACACACACACACACACACACACATCCTTAGTTGGTACTATTGCAATATAATCCCAATTTTTGGTTGTAGTAAACCAGAGAGCTGAGAGTCTAAGTAGCTTGTCTAAGGTTACACACTTAGTAATAAGCCCTACATGAGACATACAGAAGCCAGATATAGTCAAATCTATATTTTATATGTAAACTCTGTGTTCATAGGACAACCTCACAGAGTGCAAGGGGATAAAGAACACAGAAGGCCATGTCTCAGTAGGACCCAGTCTCTGCAGCTGACTTTTTAGAATTATGCCAGTCTTGCAGGTAAATTATGTACAGTGTTACAAGCATTTATATTTTGACTGTGGTGATCGCTAGTAAATGTGCTGTTTAAATAGGTTTTCTTATCCAATATTTTCCACAAATGATGAAAAAAATGTTAAGCTGCTTGATGTAGACCACATAATTAAATAGCAAGGTCTCTACTTAATCAGAAGTCCAGAAAATAATACACAACCAAAGCTTCAAACATTTTTTAAATGCCTCAACATGAGCAGGCACCCAAGGAATATTTGAAATTTAAGAGACTACTGTAATGTCTAAAGAAGCTTTGATATAGAAATTGAAAAAAGCTTTAAAATACTCATAACTATTTCAAAAAAATAAGATACCTTATCCATGAAAGATAGATATATATATATATATATATATATATATACATATATATATATAGTGATATTTTTTAAAGATCGGAATATTCATAGCAGTGAAATGAAGTTTTAAAAATGAAATTATAAGCTTGAAAAATTGAATAGAAGTAGAGCAAATAATCACTGAAAATAATAGAAAAGGGCAAGTATTACAAGATTAAAACACTTGGTTTGTGATAAAAGTTACAAAAACTAGCACATAAATAATTTAATATTCAGAACTGAAACATTTTTTCCAGAAGGAACAGGGATAGTTTGCTAAGTACCTAGCATATGAGATGCAAAAACAAAAACAAGAACAACAAAAAAAAATCATTCCAAATAGACTTATTACTCAAACCAACAAAAACAAGCATGAAATGAGTAGGGAGAACCAACCACGTCAAAATGGCTATACTCCCACAACTATTATACAGATTCAAAGCAATTGCAATTAAATTCCAAATACCATACTTCACAGGTCTAAAGAAAATAATCCAAAATTTCATCTGGATACATGAAAGACCTAGAATAGCAAAAGCAATTCTAACCAAGGAAATGGTGGGGTATTATGACCTCCAACTTGAAACTGTACTACAAAGCCACTGTAATAAAAATTGCATGGCACAGGCAAGGTAACACACCCAAGGACCAGTGGAATAGACTAGAAGACCCATAAACAACTCCAGGTACACTAACCCATCCTTGACAAAGGAGCCAACTATCCTTAATGGAGGAAAGACAGCCTTTTCAACAAATGGTGCTGAAAAACTGGGTTTTAACCTGCCCAAATCTAAAGCTAGAACTATCTCTTTCACTCTGAACTAAAATAAAATCAAAGTGGATTAGAGACCTAAACATTAAAAGAGAAACACTAAAGGCAAAACTTATGGAGACATTGGCTCAGGAATAGACTTTATGAACAAAACCTCCATAGCACAAGAACTAGCAGAAGGAATCAACAAATGGATCTTATCATATTAAAAAGCTTCTGCACAGCAAAAGAAAACACCGGCATAGTTAAAAGGCAACCAACAACATGGGGAAAAAATCCTTACTAGCTGTTTCTCAGCAAAGGGCTACTGTTTAGAATATATAAAGTGATTTTTAAAAAATCAGTAACACTAAATTTAAAGATCCAATTTTAAAAATGGGCATCTGATTTCTCAGAAAACTAGGACTAGGGGTCCCATTTGACCCTGCCATCCCCCTACTAGGAATATACCCAAAAGAATTTTTAAAAAATCACATTGGAAAGACAGATGTACACCCTTGTTCATAGCAGCTCAGTTTGTGATAGCTCAATCTTGGAAACAACCCAAATGCCCATCAACTGGAGAGTGGATAAAGAAGATGTGGGTTTTTTTTTTTTACTAAAATGGAGTATTACTCTGCCATAAAGAATGACAAGATCGATCCATTTAGGTGCAAATGGAGATACCTGGAGGATATACTAATAAGTGAAATCAATAGATCACAGATAGGCAAATTCTGGATCTTCTCTTTGACATAAACATCTGTAGATGCAAGTGACCTCTAGAAAGTATGACAGCTTTTATAGAGTGGGAAATTTCCATAGGAAATTTGGTGTGGGAATGTAATGAGGGGAAGGAATAAATATGATTCAGAAAGAAAATAAGAGTATGTATAAAGGGGGTGGGGAGGTGTGGGTGGGTAGGGATATGGGTAAAAATGAGAATTAACTTTTGTCTTATACTGGTACAAATCCCCCAATTTTATATGTGATTGTGAGATGTATATAAATTGTACCAATAAAGAATTCAATTTTTAAAAATGGGCATCTGAAATGAACAGACACTTCTCAGATGAAGAACTAAAAGCAGCTAAGAAGCATATGAAGAAATGTTCAACATCACTGGTCATTTGAAAGATACAGATGAAAACAACACTGAGATTCCATCTCACTCCACAAAGAACGGCTGCTATCTCAAAATCAACCCACAACAAATGCTGGTGAAGGTGTAGGGAGAAAGGAACCCTTCTCCACTACTGGTGGGAATGTAGACTGGTGCAACCACTGTGGAGATCAGTGTGGAAATTTCTCAAAAAAATAGGATTAGCTGGGGATTTTGCTCAAGTGGTACTGCACTTACTTTGGAAGCACAAGGGCCCTAGTTCAATCCCTGGTACCACACACACACACACACACACA